>PVHY01018949.1:0-28292 GCA_004024945.1 Uropsilus gracilis | reverse complement strand
TATATAGTAGGTGGGCTTCATTTTACCATGGACACAAATGAGAAGAACTGGGTAGGAATAAAGAGGAAATGCCTCGAGAAGGAATTCTAGTTGAAGCTAAGTAGTCTAGTCACAGAGGTGAGTATATTGTCTTTACTATGCCTTCTGCAAAACAGCCCTAGAAACCCTGGAATGTGTAATACCCAGAGAGACCTCTGACATCAATTGTAGATTTTCAGTGATTGTGATGTGCCAACATGGATCCATTAACAGTGACAACTCTGGTGGGAGGTGACAATGGGGGGCTTTGAATAGTGAGGACATCATATTTATGGAAAATATCTACTTCCCCTCAGTTTTGCCATGTGCTTAACATTGTTCTAAATATGTAAACTCCAATAAGGAAAAAAGTATCCTCAGCAAACAGGTACTAGTGGTAAATGCTGTGTGACCAGTAGAGAAAGGGTCCTCACACTTGGATCTAGGTATTTAAATTTTATATGCAAAATTTTTTTCCTTTCTGTTCTTTTTAACAATTATCTTATGCTGATGGTTTTGGGATGGATGTGGTGAAATTGGGGTGCTGTGACCCCCCAGCATCTGCATTAGAATGGCAGCCATTGTATGTCCTGGTGGGTGGAGACTTGAAGAAGGGAAGTTAAGCCTTCTCGTGAGAGAAGAGGTTCAGGAGATTAGGGAGGAAACTGGGACAAAACACATGAAGAGCAGAGATATAGAACACAGAGCAGAGGAGGAGGAGGAGGAGGAAAAGTCAGTTTGCAGGTGTGGGAGCAAACAGGGTGCAGACCCTAGCCTGGGTCCTGGGCTGAGGAGCCCGGGGAAGCATGCTGGAAACTTGTTTGTTGTTGTTGTTGTTGTTGTTGTTGTTGTTGTTGGTTTAGTCTAGGTCTCACTATTTTTGCCTGTGGAACCGCAGTTTCACATTGCCTGGGGTACCACAGACTCAAGCAATCCCCAGTCTCAGCTTCCCAGGTAGTTGGGATTACAGGTGCGTGCCACCACACCCAGCTATTTTTTTGGAACAAGGTCTTGCTATGGGCCCCAGGTAGAACTCGAACCGTGATCCCTAGCCCCGGCCGCTTCATAGGCTGAAGCTTACAGGCATGAGCCACCATGCCCAGCCTGCATGTTGGAAATTTGTGACCTGTGTAAGTTGGCTTGGAAATTTGGTACATGAGAACTTGGTTTAACTTTGAAACTGTGAAGCTTGAAAATTGTCTGGGGACCCGAAGAGAACTCACTGTGTTGTTCTTTTCATTGTGGGATATCTGAAGTGGTTGCTGCATAGTTTTGCTGATTCTGGGCCATTTAGAGTTGGAGCAGAAAGAATGCTGAGCTGTGCCTTTTGGAGAAGAATTGATGACACCATCCTGGTTTTCCTTCTTGAATTTAGAATCTTCCACTTTTGAAGAAGGATCGATGATGCCATGTTGGCTTCTTCTGGCTTGCAGTGAGTGGAGCTGTGTCTTTGAAGGAGAGGCGTGGCATCTTGGTCATCTGACTTAAGGTGGGGCATCTGCCATTTTGTGGATGCACATGTCTGCTGTAGCCATGTGCACTTTGGACTAGAGACTGGACTGTGTGGTAAGATTACCAAAGGGATTCCTTGTACCCCCTCAGTGTCTTGTTTGCTTTACCCCTTTAATAAGTAAATCTGTTTTTACCCTCTTAAGGCTTATGTGGTCTTGCTACTGTACAGTATGTACAGGCTGGGACGAACCTGGTATGTGGCTGGTTTTATAGGGCCAGCCGCTCCCTTTTGTCAGTTTGGTTAATCAACCTGTTTTGCTTGTTTTCCTACCCAATATCAGTAGCACAAAGTAGGTAGAGGTTATCTGAAACTACATGTTAAGACATCCTTAGGTTACTTCTTCCTGATGTTGGAGCTATGTGCTGGATTTTGGCAATTCTAAATGTGATTTTCAGTCCCACCAAATCTTTGCTTTGCTGTATTATTCCAACTTACCAAGATCTTTTTTGAACCTGAGATTTATCTTATGATATATTATAAATTATTCCCAAGTTTCTGATAACTGTATATTCATATCTTATATGATTTTATTGCAGAAAGTGTTGAAAAGATGAGGTATAATTTCTGTAGAATTCCATTAGACATTGCTTTACAACTTAATATCAGCATTTTAGCCCATTTTCTGGGTAATTTCAATCAGCAGCTATCGATAATCAGCTAAGTGAACATCCCAGATAGATACAGAATCTATTCCTCCTTAATGGCTAATGGTCACAGTGCCAGGTCAAGACTTACCTTTACTCTGTCTATACCACATTTCTCCTGAGGGCATTCCTTATCTACCCCCTGCTTAGGCAGATACACAATCTTGTGGTATATCTGTTGCCAACCCAATTGCTGGCTCATCCCAACTCACAAAGAATAGTAATCCTACCAGCTTGGGTTTGATGAAAAAACAAAACAAAACAAAAAACTGAAGAATCATGTTCTCTCATTTTAACACCTGGACTAAGGAAAATGAAAAAAAATTATAATCTGCACTAGATCTGGAAGTGAAAGATTATTATGAGATTGATTTGGGGTATAGACAAGTCAAAATTTGCTTCTCTAATGAGGGCAAGGTGATGAGATTTGAAAGCTTTTTTGTTGTTGTTTTGAAAGCTTTGTTTTGTAAATCTCTCAGATTTTTATGAAAGCTATGGACTCTGCTGAGAAGCATGTACATGAACATATATACAATATTTTGTTTATGGTGTCAAGATGTTCAGACTTTGTAAATCTTAGTTAATCCTAGAAAGCAAACTAGTAAATACAGTTTGTACTGAGACAATGAAGAGATATGCAGAAGAAGCTAAATGGGAGAAAACCCTGATTCATTTCCTGAGGTCTTCAGATCTGGTTTCAGTCCACTGACCTTGCCAATAAGCCCGACTGTTTTTGAGCAAATTGAGTGAGTCTCTGTTCTGCAACTGTTAAGTGTTTGATGTGAATAATCAGGTTGCCATCCATTCAGTGATGCAAACCATGAACCCCAGATTGAATATCTAGCTCCAAGCACCACTTTCCATGCTTGATTCTCTTCATACTGGGAGCAAACTCATTCCTTCTCTATCATGTATTTGCCTACCTCCTGATGACCCCACTGGCTCTAGCGCACATGGCTTCCTAAACTATAGACTCAAGCAGTCCTTTCTTCACCTATCGCTGCATGCTCCAGCCTCTTGGGCTGTTTACACCTCTGGGCCAGACCTATTCTAAGACATTGCTAGGAATTCTGTCTCTAACTGGAGGTTTTTCTTTAAATTCCTTTTGGAGACACCCCCCCCCACACACACACCATTACTGAGCCTCCTTACATAAAGAAACTGAGAATTATGTAGGCATACCTCAGGGTCAACTATCAGGAAAGTCCGTGGGAAACTCCAGTGTGTTGAACAGGTCTAGTGTTTGCTTGTGGGCCTTCCCATTCTGTCTGGCTCTGATCTTCAGTACTGCTTTCTGGCCAAGGGGTGTTTACCTGTAACCTCTCTAGTCATCCCACTTTCACCTCTGCTTCCTATTCTATTTCTTCTTACCTTCCAAGTTCCCTTTGTAAACACAATTCTATTTTATTAACCCTGATTGTCATTTAGATGTTATGACTTGTGTCTGTTAACTCAGCACTGGATCAGCAGATGCAGCATTTTTCTAGGGCTCAAAATTTATTAGAAGGCAGCAAAATCTGAAATAATTTAAAGGTGACACACATCTTGAAATGACTCATATTTTTTGTTTACAAAAGTAACTACTGCTCATTGAGAAATATTAGAAATTACAAAGTACCATGAATTGGATCATCAGAATCACAGATATATCACTCTCTCTAAATTTCCTCAAAGACTGAAATCAACCCTAACTTACAAGAAATTCTGAAGACAGCTGACACTTTCTTTTCTTCAAATAAAAGCAAACTCCTACAACCTAAAATCCTAACAGGTTTTAGAAAAAAGATTGATTGATTTAATATTTTACTATGTAGTACATCTACATATTTCAGGTTGCTAGAGGTAAAAAACTGTGGTTTTTAGAATGTGTCAGTGAACATTTTGCCATTTCTGTTGATCAAAAGAGATGTGAGGAATGGTACATCCTCTGATTCCTTTCTTCTTGAATAGGAAGTAGTTTTGTTGACCAAAGGCTTTTTCAAGGAACACTTGAAAAATGTCAATGCATATATTTTTTTCTTCTCTTTACACATTGTCTTATACCTTGATTTTTTTCACCTATTGGTACATTTTTGAGATCTTTCTTTCTTCTTTACTGTCACTTTGTATTGCTTTCTCTGGGTCCCCTTTTGATGGACATTTAGGTAGCTTCTAATCTTTTGGTCTTATTGCAACACATAATCTTGTACACACATCACTTTGCATATATATGTGGGTATAACTGTAGAATAAAGACTTTGAAATGAAACTGCTGGGACATATGGTAGGCACATTTATAATTTTAATGGATATTGTCATATTGACCTTTATAGACCTCCACTATATCCCCACTTCATTGATAAATGAGTTCCTTTAAGCCTCACCAACCCACTGTGTTAGGACTTTGGGATCTTTGCCAACCTGAATGGGAAAAAAAATGAAATGAATCAGAAAGCAAACAGAAAAACCTAACAACAAACCAGTGTCTCAGAAGAGTCTAAATTTGTATTTTTTAAATAACTGATTTTCAACAGTTTGTATTTTAAGAAAACTTAGATTTAATTTTCTATGAACTGTTTATATATGTTGTGAATCGTTGAATAGACTGATCTTTTAAAAATTAACGTAAACATGATTAATAGGGATATTAGACTTTTGTTTGTGATTGGGGAAACCAGTTTTTTCCTGATTTATCATTTGCGTTTTTGACTTTGCTTATAATGTATATTGCATGTAGAATTTTTATCTTATTTTTTCTTTGTAGAATTTTATCAGTCTTTAATGACTTCTGAATCTGAAGTCACAGTTTGAAGACTTTCTCGTCATGAAATTATTAAATTATTCTTATGGTTCCTTCTGCTACTTTGAGATTTTCATTTTTTTGCAATTGGAATTTATCCAGGTATAAGGTATGAGGAATTTTTTCAAGATAGATGACTCAAAACCACTGGGTTAATAATTCATTTCCTCCTCTCTTTTTTGAGGTTTCATCTATAGATGTGTTTCAGTTTATTTCTAGATTCTCTCTTAGGTCATTGCTTTGTCTATAGATATTCAGCAGGAGTACCATACTTTTTAGTGATTTATTTTAGAACATGTTTAATATCTGCTATACATATTCTCCTTTCATTGTTTTTTGTTTAGTTTTCCAGATAAATCTTTTTTGTACATATAAAACTTCAAATTACTGTGTTTACATTTTTAGTAAAGTGGAAGTTACTAGAAAACTGGTGGACATACCAACAAATCTCTTCCCACTGTCCAAGGAATAACTCCACACCCATGCATAGTGCTGGCCTATTGATGGCATAAAACTTTAATGACATGATCACTTTCTGTCAATGCTCCTATCTCTTTCATACTAAATCCCAAACAGTTTATTTTTGTTCAGATGCAGGTGTAAGGGACATAACTTCCAATACCTTCTGAAAATAAACTTGACAAGAGAAGTCAAAGAAATCATGCATTTGGTCTCCCTTTTTAGCATTTGTCTTAAAGAGTTTAATTCATCATTTATAGTGGGCAACATAGTTAGCATTCTTTCTGGTAGGACACTTTAACACATGCTCAGTTTCCTTACCACAATCTCTGCATTGTACTTTCTCTTTCATGTGTGTAGATTTCTGTATTCACGAATTCATTAGCAATTTAGGGGGAGTCAGGTAATGGTGATATAGTGTACAGAACAGATGAAAAAAAAATCCCTGTCCTTATGGATTATGGAGATTATTTCTAGAAAACTGATGGATACAGCAAACCCCCCCACACACACACACACCCTACAAATAAAACTCCAATCTTCCATTACCAAGCCCAAATCCAGACCTCTGACCACTGTTGCAGACATCTGCTTTCCTTGGTTTATGCACGTTACCAGCCCTCTCTTTGAAGGTATCACTCTGGCTTTCCTTAGGGGGAATCAAACTCTTATATAGAGGCAGCCAAAGAATGTACTTCATATCCTTGGTCTTTTATTGGTTCAAGGACATGTGTCTTATTAAACCAGAAGAATGAGACTCCAAGGGTTTTTCTGGAACAGCTAAAGAATGGAAGCTCTTTACACTGAGATTACTAAATTGCTAAATGCAAACTGTTCTCAATCATTCTTCAAGTGTGTGTCTTTTAAAGAATGAAGATAACAGAATGAAGCTAGATCAAGAGATTTTACTTCTATTTCACTGATAGAGTTAAGCTCTTGAATATACCCAAGTTTAAAATTAGATCTACCCTAGACTCTTTAATTCTCAGTTACAGATTCACAGTTGAGCTTATGAGATCATACTTATTTCCAATTCTTAGATTCTCACTCTGTTATTCATACTCTGGGAACTAGGAAAATGAACTACAAAGGTTGTTTTTAGCCCTGTTACCCATTGTTCTTTCTTGAGAATGACTGGGCACCTGCCTGAATATTGTTTGAATGACTTCTGTCATTTCTGTTTCAGTCCTGCCACTGAAACTGAGCCAAGACTGTGAGATGACTGCCTGAAAGGCCTCTGTCCAAGCATGGGTGCTCCCATGGCTAAGTTGGGCAAAATGGCCATGGCAAAATCATATCTCTGGTTGCTATGATGAAGGAACAGTACAAAAACAGTATCTAGGCAACTGAATCATGTTTGGAAGCTGGAAGTTAGAAGTTCAGGGAATAAAAGTATAACAGCTGGCCAGAGCATGAAATGAAGAATAGGGAGGGTGAAAAGGAGTCAGTCAAGTCCTGGAGTAGAGCATAAACAAGGGAAATGAGTAAGTCTTAGAATGAAGGTCTATAATACCCTCAGCACCCAGTAAGTGTTCTGTAATGCAGTGGATATTTCATGGGATAAACTGAGTTGGGCAATGGCATAGTACATGTTTGAGCTTTTCTCTTACACACTTGAATGTGATTCAAGGTTATCTTAAACATATTACCGAGTCTATTAAGTATGTAAGTCCAAGTATGCAAGTCCAATATTACAAGAAAAATTATCCTTTTCCAGAAGCCTATTGTTTTAGAATAGCACACCATGATCTAGAAGACTAAATTGAATTCTTTGAAAGTACCAAGTATTAGCTAAGCAGATGATACTCCTAAGGAGAGCATTTACATTTGTGTTAAGATATTTTGGTCAGCATTTTGGGCTGGCATTTGGTAAACAACAAGGATTGTACTTTGCTTGCAAAAAGAAATAATGTCCCTCTGAAAATGAAAACAATGGCCAATCAAATGGAAAAATTTGAATATGTCCTAGATGATAAACTTCTAATGTCTACTTCCCAAAGCCTTCTTTACTTTCAAAGTCATAAGTCTCAATGGAAGAAGAGATAAAATCATGACCATTACCTCTTAACTCAACTTTGCTTCTCCTGTGGATGATATCTATAAAACAAGCCGGGTAAGTGGTCTGACTGAAAATCTAGGGAACTCCAAAAGGGCATTATTATGTTTCCTTTACTTTTATTCAGTGTGCCCACAGCCCCAGATCTGTTGAAAGGAGCTAGTAGCCACCATGGTGAATCTTTTCCTTTTAGGGCCAGAATGGTTTCATACAGCCTGAAGAGGTGATGTGTGTGTTGCTTGATAAACAAAATTATGGGTTTGTCAGTGAGTTGTGGAACATTTGATGCGGCATCCTTTTGAAGTTTCAGAGTCACCTCCCATGAAAAGAGGCTTCCCTTGAGATATGCAGTGGGTTAACCTTTTCCAATTATTCATACAGTTTTTTTCATTCTCTCACTTGGTGAGTAATAGGCATGGCTTTTTTTGTTGTTGTTGCTGTTCTAGTTAGAAACTAAGGGTTGGTCAGCTGGGTGCCTATCTTCTTTGGACCATGTGCTTCCCATTCACTGGTTACTTGACATTCTTTGTGATTCTAGTTCTTTAGAGTTATTTTTTTCTCCTGACGATAACTAAAAAAAAGCACCTCCTGGTGCTTTCTATAATCATTTTGGACATTATATCTAGGAACTCTTTATCCATGCTACTCAGTCAGATTTAGGAGACTGTCCTCCAAAATTTTTCTCTAGTAAAAAAACTACTGTTTACACCTTACTCAGTCTTCAAGAAAGCAAATATGTGTGTATCCTGCAGGCCCCTGAAACAACTCAGTTCCTATTTCTCTGTGTAGGGAAATGTCTACTCTGGGGTACTTGAATGGGCTGAACCATTTAGTGGGTTCTCTCTGGATCCTGGCCCTGTAAACTGCTATGATATTTGTACCTTTAGCATTACTCATTTATTTTGTCATTTCTGGTCTTGTTGAATGACTGAAAATGTCTCAGAGATGCAATTGTGTAGGTGCAGCACACAGCTTGAAGAGGTGATATGTGTTTTGCTTGATAAACAAAATTACAAATGTTTTTCATTTATTTTAATACATTCTCTACTGATGCCTATATTGACCCTCTTTTATGAGGACTTTATCTGTCTATCTGCTGGGGCTTCTGACTCCAGGGTTGCTCGATTTCTTTAATTTTCAGACCCAATTAAAAATCATCTTATGAAAAATGGTGTAACAATCATCATTGGGAGAAACTTTATCCTGTTTAATTTTCATCTACTTCATCTCAGATCTTGTATCACATGTTTACAGTTTATGTATTGCTGAAGTATGGAAGTTGGAGAGGGAATTTTGGATTTTATGGATAACAGAGTTGTTTTTATTCTACCATGGAACTCCAGGAATTCTGCCCCTGATGATAGTATGTTGGGACCTGAGCCCATAGAGATGGAACTTCAACAGCAAGGCTAGAAAACATGGAATTGAGTTATAATGACACAAGTGTACCTTTGTCTGCTTTACAAAGAATCTGATCCATCACAAGCCTATACAGCTCTGTGCATGGAGATATGGTTATTAGAGGCATTGGTCAAGGTTTGACCTGCTTCTATCTGACCTTCATTACATTCATAAAATTGAACTCTAAGAAAAAAGAATTCAGATTTCTTCAAAGAGAATGTCTGTTGCATCTGTTCCACTTTCAGGAGCAGATATCTGGTCATGACTCCAACATCTAGACTATAAACTGGGTTGTTGGTGGTCACCTGGGATATGCACATGTGCACAGAATGCATTTTATTTTGAAATTTTTTATTTTATTTCTAGATTTTTTTACAATGCATGGTTGTATGATTGTTGATCCCTATGGGACTACCCTCCACCACGCCCCCTCTGTCTCTGCCTCCTTTCCTATTGTTGTTTGTCCATGTTTAGCCCTTTGGTTATTCTGCTTTCTGGGGCTATGTCCTTGTCTTGGGTGAAGGTATGATTTCTTGGGACATGGTAAACCATGCTACTTAGCTTTCCAATACTGATTTTGCCTTTATAGACCCGCCCAAGCGCCTTTGGCTTGTATCAATGCTTCTTGCTTCTTGGTGGCTGTCATCTCCATTGTTTTCTATCTCATTTTATTGCATCTTCACATTGTGTTTCCAGTCTTTGGCTTTGGGAACCAGACTTCCAGCCTTTTATTTTGGTAAAGCAGCTCCTTGATGGGACAGCCATCAGCGAATGGTAGGTCTCCTGGTTTCCTCTTTGCAGCTCTGCTGTGGGACCACTGCCATTCTGCAGCCTTCCTCCCTCTGTGCAAACAGGGTGTGCAAAACTCTTACTGATATAATATCTGCACAAGGATTTTGGGCCCAGCTCCACAGTAACTATATATGTGTAATTCTGTCTTCTATGCATGGTCTCACAGTCCAGTGCTTGATGGTTTTCACCATGATCTTTTTGAGTCCTACCCAGGCAACATGTGTTTTCAGGGCCTTTATTCTTGTCCCTTACCTCTTCTGTATCTGTGGTTGATTAACTCATCTGGACCTTCTTATTCCTAGTGAGGGCCTGGGGAACCCCCAAGCCAATCTGGGCCCCACCCAGCCCAACCAGGAAAGCCAGAAGGCTTTCCTGTGTGCAGATTGTGGTGACTGTGCTGCCATCATGGCATGGCCGCAGGGTGCACAGGCAGAAAGGCCTGCATGGTGCCCAGAATGCATTCCTTAAGGTAAGCGTGAAACATCAACCCTGGGCTACTGGAGAAAATGTGTTTCTGAAGGCCTCAGTTGTGGAAGGATGAATGGAGACAAAGGAGAGGTGGAAGAATTAGTGCAGAGGCAGCAACAAAAAGCAAAGACTGACAGAAAGGTAGGAAAGGAAGGTGACATCAAAGTAGTAAAAAGGAAAATAGGAAATCATAGAAGAGAAAGAATTGCTGGAAGCTGAGCAAGAAAATTGGGAAGTAAAAAAAGATAGCACTGAATAGTAAAAAGAAATAGAGACAGCATTTTCTGATGTCCCTTGAAGTGTGAATCTTAGCTATAAGTAATTGTGCAGTTGACAGGTACAAGCTGATACTAAGGTGCACCTCCATTTAGTTATTATTTACTGTTAGAGTCATGTATTGCTTCATAATGGCTTATCTTCTGAGAAGTGTCTTGTTAGGCGATTTCATGACTGTGTGGACATCACAGAGATACTAGATAATACACCATTTGCTAACAAAGCAGTTAGGAAAAACTTCAGAAGAAGAGTGGTGTTCTCCATGGCTACTCACTGCTCCTGTAGCATACTGCATGTGCCCCTACGCAATTGGAATTTGGGGACCATTGTTGCATATGTGGTCCATCATTGACCATAACATTGCATGTAATTATATTTTCCTGAACATCTGAATGTTCTAATTCTCTTCTTAGCCTGAGAATCAGTGGCTAAATCTTGCCCTGAGAATCATAAAGCAGGTGGAGGCATTTTTGTTTGATTCATTTTGGTGATCTTGGACACTTCTGACTGAAGGCCTTGAAAATCCTATGTGCTTATTCGTTATCTGCATTCTTAATAAGTGTATTAGATAAAGTTCTGAAAAGTGTCACTGTCATGATGGTATGAATGAAAACACCTTTGCTCATAATACAATAATATAGCCTGGTTCAATATTGCTGTCACATGTTGGCTTGAGAAAAATGGATCCACTAAATCTTAAAAACAGTTTTTGGGCTTGAAAATAATTGTCTTTGCATCTGAATAGTGGTTGCCATCAAAGCTACGAGACTTTAAATGAACAGTGGACACTCTCTTCCACTGGACAACTCAACATGAGAGTTTTTTGGATTAAGTTTTTACTGCCTCAGAGAAAAGCATCTTCACCAGGCATCATTGGTGGTCTTATGGATTGAAAACTGTCCCCTACAAATTTATGGCGAAACCCTAACTTCCCAATGCAGATATGTTTGGAGACAGGGCCTTTAGGCATTAGTTAAAGGTAGAGAAAGTCGTAAGAGTGGGATGCTAGCTCAAGGTTTAAAATCCTTACAATGAGAGGAAGAAGAGACACCTGTGGTGTACACACAGAGAGGCACTGTGAAAATACATGAGAAGGCACTGTTCATGAATCAAGGGGATAATTCACAGAAGAAACCATGTCTGCTGGTGATGCATCTTGATCTTGATTCCCTGTCTCCAGAAGGTGGGAAAATAAATTTTTCTTGTTTAAGCTACCAGTTGGTGGCCTTCTATTATGGCAGCTCCAGGAAACTAAAACCTCTGGTAGCTCTTCCCTTACAGTTTTTTTTTTTTTTTTTTTTTTTTTTGCTTCCATTAGAGCATCAAGGACTTGGCTCCATCTTAGGTTGTGACATTAGAAGTTCAGCATAATAATACATTGAAGAATCTGGTATAAGGAGCCACCTGAGCAGACTAATGGCCTGATTAGGGTAGGTGCTGAACAAATGAATGGAGAGGTCGATATAAATGATGCTAATACAGTAGGAGGCTGGAATTTCTGAATAAGAAACCAAAGGCCTTGACTGAATAAAAAACAGTGAGAGTCACAGAATGCAGCTGTTAAAAAGGACCACAGAAAGCAATACCAAAGAAACTTCAGCAAGAAATGATCTGGAATAGGGGAAGCCCCCTGAGCAAAAAGTAGAAGTGTCTCAGAAATAATGACAAAAGTTGGCAGAAAACATGGACTTTTTTTGTCATGAGTACCTTTTTTTGTCTTGGCCCTATGAGTGGAAAAAGGAAAGGAAGATATACAGAAATGAAAGAAAGAAAAGGAAGGTATACAGGAACACAGAATCCTGGTGCCTGGTCTATATGAGACTCCAAAGTAAAAAAAATCATATTCTCTGTGAAACTACAGTCTTAATGTTAGGGATTTGAGTATTGTTTGGAAATGCAAGGTTATACCCACCTTTACCAGCACAAGGGCTACAATTTTGTCTACACAAGACCCATATAGTCATATTTTTTCATACCCATCTTTTATGGTGATACTCATAGCAAGGTGGTAATTCCCAAAAGGAGAGAGAATGGAGGTATTATACACCAAGGCTTTAAATTATGCTACAAAGTTATAATAATTAAAACAGCATGGTACTAGAGCAAAAACAAACTCATAGACCAATGGAACAGAATTGAAAGCCCAGAATTAAAGCCACACATGTATGGCCAACTAATCTATGACAAAGGGGCAAAAAATACATTTGAACAAGGATCGTCTCTTCAGTAAATGGTGCTGGAAAAACAAGAATGCTACATGCAAAAGAATGAATCTACACTACTAAATGGGTCTGATATCAAAGATCTACAAAGAACTCAACCTGATTCAACAAAAACAAAGCAAAAGGCCCAGAAAAAATGGGCAGAAGAGCTGAAAAGACACTTTTCCAGAGAGGAAATACAAATGGCCAACAGGCACATGAAAGAATGCTCAACATCACTTGTAATAAGGGAAATGCATATCAAAACCACAGTGAAATACCACACCAGTAAGAATGGTCCATATCAAAAAATGGGCAAGGACCAGGCATGGTGGTTCCAGCCTGTAAACTTCAGCCTATGAAGCAACCAGGGTTAGGGATCGCGGTTCAAGTCCCACCTGGGGCCTGTAGTGAGACCTAGTTCCAAAAAAATAGCTGGGTGAGGTGGTGCGTGCCTGTAATCCCAGCTACCTGGGAAGCTGAGTCTGGGGATTGTTTGAGTATGTGGTACCCTGGGCAACGAGAGCCTGCGGTTCCATGGGCAAAATAGTGAGACCTAGTCTCAAAAAAAAAAAAAAAAAAAAAAAAGGGCAAAATGAGTGCTGGTCTGGATGCAGAGAGAAAAAAAACACTTTTACACTGCTGGTGGGAATGCAAACTGGTCCATCTACTAAGGAAAGCTGTGTGGAGGATCCTCAAAACTGAAAATGGAACTACCATTTGATCCAGCAATCCCACTTTTGGGAATTCACCCAAATGATACAAAACACTAATTCAAAAGGAAACCTGCACTCCTATGTTTATTTCAGCACTATTTACAATAGCCAGGATATGGAAGCAACCCAAATGCCCAAGACTGACAAATAGATCAAAAAGTCGCAGTGTATTTATGCAATAGAATATTATTCAACAATCAAAAAGACAAACTCATGCCATTTGTAGCAACATAAATGGAGTTAGAAGGGATCATCCCAGCTGAAATAAGCAGAAGGAAAAAGATAAATACCAGATAGTTTCACTTATATGTGAGATCTAGCGAAACAAAACAAAAGGACAAGCAAAAGTTAAATCTAACAAACTGATCTAAAATATACAACAAGGGAGGGGGAAAGAGAGATGGTAAATCAGGGGAATGATGAAAACAAGTGATCAGGATGATGGTTCATGGGTGACGTGATATATATATATATATATATATATATATGTATGTATGTATATGTGTGTGTGTGTGTATGTATATATGTCTTTTATGGGAAATACAGCAGAATTTGTCCTTTAAGGATCTCTTCAGCAGGTTTTCCCACTCTCCACATTCAATCCTTGCTCTAGTTTTCTACTTTTCTTTATCAAATTCTTCTGATTGCCTCAGCTATTATCTCTGATTGTCCCACACTACCGCATATGTCTCCAAGGATAGCTTATGTGGCTCAGCTTCTTGGAGAAGTTCCTGGGTAGAGGGCTACCAGCGGCTTCCCCCAAACCAGAAGGCATTCCAACTCTGACTGTGTATCACTCCCACCACTCTTGTCTGATGTTACAGATGCTGCTGCAGTGACACAGAGGCATCAGGTGCCAGGCCTTGTGCCCTTCAAAGTCAGCTTTTGATGTGTCCACAATTGACCTATTATCTGTAGGAAGGTGCATACCCTTGGCACTGCCACGCTTAGCTGAGGTCACTGTCTTGGCATGCCAGCCTATTTTGTGACTCCTAAGATTCAGCACAGATGAGGGTGTCTGATGCCAGCACTGTGAGGAAGGATGAAAAAATACAACTTCCTAAAAAATGGATCTGAAAGAAATAAAGACCTGTTAACACAAGAAAAATCATCCCCAAGTGAAGAAAATGGAGAGCTTGAGAAGGCCTTCTGGAGCCAGAGGATTTGCCGCAGTTTTAAGATCTGAAAAAAATGACTAAAGAAAAATAAAAATTGCCACACTAGGGGGAGGGCTCGATGTATACAGCAGTTTTAAAATATGCATTTGTTCACAAACACAAGCTTGAAGCCTCTTGGGTTCTTCTTCCTACAATTGCTTTCTATTCCACTCAAACTCAAGAGCTGTAAATGGCTCTGGTAAAGCGCGCTGGTACATTTCCATTAACATTAGCAAAATTTATGTCAACTGCACTGACAACAACTGTCAGCCTGGAAAGACCCTCCCTAATCTTCTCTTACACAGAGAACACACATGTGTCACACCTACAGTTCCTCATAGCTCCCAGTTCCATTTGTCTCTCTCATTTCCATTTTGTTCTCCTCTGGACTCGGAAGTCTCCCTGCTCATCAATCAGCTTTAGTGTCAGTGAGGTGTGCTCTAACTCCATACGGCCCCCTATTCTTCCCCCTCTGGCACAGCTGCTTTTTTATGCCAATGAATGAGGTTTTTCCTCACAGAATAGCTACATTTGTGTAGTGCAAAGACAGAAGACAAATTGGTTTTGAAACGGCAGCATATTGCATATCTTCAGGGTAATATCCATGATTCCGTAAACAGAATATTTCTTCTCTGAAAAATATATATGGCTTTGTGATTCCTGTGGTCAGGAAATATCATCTCAGGTTTATAGATTTTCTAGGAAGTCATATGATAAGCAGCACACACTAGGAGCTCCTCAAAGTCTGGAGTGGGCCAAGCAGCAGCCTGGGCAGGCAAACTTTAACAGCCTAATAGAACAAATAGAACCAGCAAGTGGAACTAAAAGAGTAGGCCCTAGAAGACCCCAGTGATGAGATCAGCAAGCACCCCCACACAAGCAATAGACCCCTGAAAACACCAAGTCCTGGAGTGGGTCTTGGAAGTAGTCACAGCAGGCTCCTACAGATAGCAGTCAGTCTCAGGACAGGAGGCTGGATGTGGTAGACCCTGAAGAGCAGAGCGACAGTCCTACCATGGGCACACACACACCAGGCCCTGGCAGAGACAATGGCAGGAGTTGGGCCCCACTGGCTATTGGAGCAGGAGTATGCTGTGCAGAGCCACAGCCCATAGGTAGGAGTGGGATTGAGTGTCCCTTGGATGGTACAGATCTCAGTCTCTGCAGACTTCAACAGGTTTGGCACTGGGGAGATTCCTGCTACAATAACTAGGCAGCAGGTGGAGAGAGGCATCTGAGGGCTGCAGGGGACACTGGTAGCAAAGGTGGTCAGTTCAGTCAAAGGCTATAAGGAGGGGTTTCAGAGGTTGTTTGGAGATAGACAGACAATGTGAGGAGCTGGAGTGCTCCACAGAGCCAGTCCTCTGCAAGGATAACAGCATTCTGATCTGCATTCCTCCTTTCACCCCTGGAGACTGGTGTGACTTGTAAGGTGCACTGAGAATATCAGGACTGCTGAGTATCTCATCCTAAACCCCAGAAGAGAAAGAGGGGTGCCACCAACATGAATAATTCTACCCCACACCACCATCTGGACCCCTCCAAAGCTCTCCCCTCCCCCTGCTAACTCAATAACTACAAAACAGATGAGCAGGTACAGAAGCCAGCAAAGTCCCAAATAAATAAATAAATAAATAAATAAATAAATAAATAAATAAATAAATAAATAAATAAATAAATAAAATAAGTCAAACAAAACCATAGCACCATCTGTGGGGGAAAAATACTTGAATCTGTTGAGTGGGATATTACAAGCTACAAAATAAACAGTCAAGAAAAATTTAATATGAAATATCAAGGGAGTAACATGTCACAAGGTGACAGGTCCTAAGAGTTCAAATACAAAAAGATGGAAGAATCTATCTCTCTAGCAGAGACTTCAAAACTTTTATTATAGAAACTCAGAGATCAAGAAAAATCTTGTATTACTCAAACTAATAAAAGAGAGTTCTGAAATCTTAAAGTGGTACAACAAAATTTAGAATTTGTCAATATACGAAATAAATAAGAATAAAATAATTATGAACAGAAGGTAGAATTAAACTTTAAGTGAAAAAAAATGACAGCAATACAGGATATAAAGAACTCTCTAAGCTTTCTCTGGAGACTTATATTTACTTATAAATAGAGCACAGAAGAACAAAACAAAAGATAAAGCAAACCCAAGCAAACTGCTGGAATGTGATTATAGAATTGAGGCTACTAGAGGGGGAGGGACAATGGGTTGGGAACAAAGGGGGAGGGAAAATGGGTTGGGAACAAAGGGGGGTGATCCCAAAGGTCATTGATGAAGGACTGTGGGTACCTTGGTGGGGGTCTGATTTGTGAAGTCCCTCTGAGGAGATATGAGCTTAGTCCTCTAAATCATACAATGGGCAGATCAGTGTTACCTCCAGGAGGGGAGGGAGAGAGGAGGAAGAAATAAAGGAAAGGAGATGAAAGGAAAAAAAGATATGATGACATGAGTCATCTAACTCATGTTTAATGTAGTTTGGACTTCCCAAACTACTTGTGGTCTTGGCCTATTGGTGACACTATTGTAAAACTCATCCCAGAAAATCTTACTATTTGAAGCAGCATGAACGCTCCTCTTTCCTAGACAACAGTTTTTAACCTGTGCAGAGGGAAATCATTTTCACTTGCTTTAGAAGGACAGTTGCTGACAGGATCTGTATGGGTTGGACCCCTGAGTTGCTGTGACCAAACACAATGATGTCCAGCATCCAGTGGGAAAGAGAAAACAAAGTAGAAAGGAACAAATACACCTATTAAGCGGACACTCAAAATTGGAAAAGAGAATCACAGCCAGCAGTACAAATGAGTTGAGAAAAATGGAACAAAATGCTTTTTAAAAGCTAATTCATTTATTCATGCATCAGAAAATAAGAGTATTTGCTCTGTGCCAGGCTGGGTGCTAGACATGCAGCAAAACATAACAGACAAAAGAGCGCTGAACGAAGCTCGAGTAGAAGCTGAAGATGGTGTGTGTTGCCAAGCATTGCTTGTAGGCGCAGGGACACCCTTGGATACAGGTGTTGCTGGGCAATTTTGTCATTGTGCAAACAAGTTGAAGTGCACTTACAACCTACATGGAATAGCCTGCTATACACCCAAGCTGGATATTGGAAGCAGTGTTGGATGTGCAACCTGTCATTAACTGCATTGCCATTATGTTGCTATTGTACCTGTACTAGAAGGTCTGAAGAAAAAGAGAGATAAAATTTTAAAAGCTTGACTTTTTCTCAAGAAAATACTCGGATGTGGCTCTCTGGCAGTATAGAAAAACTCATTCTGTGAAAAAGCGAAAATATTGCTTGAGGGAGGAGATTTGAAAAGTGCATAAAACTGAGGCTATCAGTTACAACTTCATTGTAATTAAGAAAAAGAATTTAAGGAGACATCACTACAATGGACTTAAACAACAATAACAAAAGTTCTGCCATAAAAAAGAAGGAACCAGGATCAGATGAGCCATTAACTGATCAGTAGCAAGAAATGGTTTGGAAACAAAGAGAAGCATAGATATGTCAATTGTGGCCTTGTTTTAGCTTCCATAGTGGACAAAATCACAATTCTGTTTGAAGTTAATTGGTCAAAATATTAGAAAAATTAGTTATCAGAGCACAGACTGTTATAGAACTAAAAAGTTGGGTGTTAAAAAATTACTTATGTCACCATGTTGCCATCCCAAGAGTTTAGATAATATTGAAGGACAGAGTTATGAAAGTTTTACCCTGCTGTATAATATGTATAAATAAATACCCCTGATTAACAGAAATGGGAGGTTGGTAACAAGACTTCCATTCTTAAGAAAATCTTCAAATGATGTCCCACACTACAGTGATGTAGTCTCCCTTCCATAGCTGGTGAGATAGAGGAGAAAAGAGCAAAAACAGTAAAACAATCTAAGGAAACATTACCTTGCAGGGACCTGTGTGTTAGAATTTGTTAAGATATAACATACAAATCATCCTCTTCAAGATTCAGAGAGGATTTTGTGACACCTGGTGAACAGATGTATCCTGGCTGATCTCTTTTTGAGATTTGTTATGCCTATATATTTTGTGGATAACTAGGATGTAAGTTCCATAGAAGCTGGACTTTTTTCTGACTTGTTGCTCTAAAGCTATATATTCAGCACACAGAACAGAAACTTACATATACTGGATATTCAATAAGTATTTGCTGAATGAATCAAACAGACCTAGAGAGGGTCAAGAATCAAATTCAGCTATAAAAGAGAGGTATAACAGATCAGTAGGAACAAGAGGCAGAAATTAGTCCAGGGAAAGCAGGTAGAGTAAAAGCAGTAGATAGGTGGTAAGGATATGAAGAGACAGGACTTAAGAGTTCAGGAAAGTAGGGAGGCAGCAGAATTTCCATCATCCTGCATTAACACATATATCTTTAATCTTATATTAGGTGTGCATAATTTTGGGCTCTCAGGAATAAACCTTTTTGGAGAAGATTGCATAACTGCTGATAAAACGGAGAGGTCCAGAAATGTCTCCTGTCTTTTATACAGAAAGAATTTATCATCCCCAAGAAGGCAGAGTTGAAATATGACAGTTTTAATAAATAAAATTAAAAGATAAAACCACAGTTGAAGTAATGTAGTCAAATATATCCATTATTTAAGGAACAGAAGGGGCTACAGTTGTGTCTCAAGAAGACCATGAAGTGACAAAGGCACATTATCCACAATCCTCTATTAAGCATCCTTAGAAGATACGCTAAAAGAAATATTATGGTATTGGTGGGCTCCTAAAGTGGCCTTGAGTGTAGATGGATAGTATCATCTGACTTCAGGTATAAGACCTTGTAGAAGGGAAACATACAGAACAATGAATAATGTTGATGTCAATGCCAATCAGTTTATCAACTGTGAGATGAAACCTATCCTGGACTGAATAAAATATTCTAGGTTCATGAAAATTAAACAATGGTTTGTTGTTTGTCTTGTTGGGCTCATTTATATTATGTCACTTTATTCTCACAATAATTCAAGTGGTATATATCACTATATTCATATTAGTCATGAAAAAAAACTAGAAGGTGACATAGCTAATATTAAAACCTGTTTGCTTCATACTAAAGTCACTGTTTATTCCACCCTACTATACTATTATCTCTAATCAAACGATTGAAAGACAAGGACAATTAAAGGCCCTTGAAAGAAATAAAAGAGAAATGAGTAATCATATACAAGGAACTTCTTAGAAACTATGGAAACCAGAAGGCAGTGTGATGATATATTTATATTCAAAGTACTGGAAAACAAAAATTATTAACCAAGACTTTTACATTCAATTAATATATCTTTTAAAAGTTGGTGGAACAGTTAAGGCATCCTCAAATAAACACAAGTGAGAAAGGTTAAAGAAAAAACTTAAGGTCAAAATAAAAAATACCAGATAGTTACTCTAAAAAAATGCCAGTAAATTTAATGCCATAAGTAAAAGATAGTATTGAGGTATTTTTTTGTTTGCAACAAATCTCTTTTTCTATTTGACTTCAAGGACAGCTACATAAAGTGATAAGTATAATAATCTAATTGATGGGACACAAAATAAATGTGTGGTATATAACAATAACATGGAGTGAGCATGTAGAGCTGCTTAGGAAAAAGTTGTCAGGATGTTATTGAAATTAAATTTATATTAATCTAAACTGGTTTGAATTAATCTGATATTAATCTTGTTATAGTTAAGATGTTAATTGTAATCCATAGGCAACCACTACTGAATAACTTAAAAATATATTAATTAAAACTACTAGGGAATCAAAAATGGTAACTAAAAGTATATATACTTAACATAGTGATGGAGGATAATGATAGAGGATATAGGATAGTGATAGAGGAATTGAGATTAAAAAGCTTATAAAACATATTGAAAGCAAAGCAAAAGGGCAGATGTAAATATTTCTTGTCACTGACTATGAACTCTCTAAAACACAGAGATTATCAGAATGTGGGTGTAGGGAACAAAACGCCTACATAATGTCTATAAGAAATTCACTTTAGTTTCAAACAAATTAATATATTGAAAATAAAAGCATGGAGAAAATATATTCCATGCAAATAATAATAATAATAAAAAAGAGCAGGGATTACTGTACTAATATAAGACAAAATAAATCTTAAGAAAAAATTTATGAGAGGCAAAAAGGGGATAATGATAAAAGTCAATCTATTCAGAAGATATAGTTAATAAAGACAAAAATTAACTCAAAATTGGTAAAAGATGTGAATGTAAGATCTAAAACCAGAAAGTACACAAAGAAACATAGCAAACAACTCCATGACATAGGTTTCAGTGATGTCTTTGTGAGTTCATCTCCAACAGCAAAACAAACAAACAAACAAAACCCGAAAAAACAACCAGATTATATTAAACTAAAATGCTTCTGCACAACAAAAATAAAACTATCACTGAAACAAAAAGACAACCTATCAAATGGTAGAAAATGTGTACACCATACATCTGACATGGGGCTGATATTCATTTACAAATAATTTTGATACAACTGAATGAAAAGACAACAAAGAATTCATTAAAAATTGGATAGAAGCGCTAAATAGAGACTCTTCAAGGAAGATACAGGTGACCAACAGGCACATGAAAAAATGCTCATTATCTTTTGTCATCAGGGAAATGCAAATCAAAACCAAAATGAGATACCACTTCACACCTGTGATAATGTCCCATATAAAAATGAACCAGAAACAACTAATATTGACAAGGATATTAAGAATAAGAAACCCTCTTATCCTATAGATGAATATAAACTGGACCAGTTTCTATAGAAAACAGTATGAAATTCCCTCAAAGCATTAAAAATTGATCTGGGTATTTACCTGATCTACTTGAAGAACAAAAATCACTAATTTGAAGGGATTCATGCACTCTTATGTTCATTGTGGCACTGTTTACAATAGACAGCTATGAAAACTTCCTAACAGACTAGAAGATGTGGTATATAATCAATGGAATGCTACATATCAACAAAAAAGGCAATTTCTTGCCATTTGTGACAACATGGATGAAAATAGAGGGGATTATTAAAAAGAAATAAGTCAGAAGGAGAAAGATAATATGTAATACCAGATAGTATCACTTATTTGTTTACTATATAGAAAGGAAACAAAGAGATAAAAATGAACCAGTAGCAAACTCTAGAAATCAGACTATAGAATTGAGGCTAACAGAGGAGTGAGAAGGGCCACAATGGACTAAGGTCAGGGACCGTGGCTGTCTTGGTGGGTATGATGTGATAACATCCACCCAGGTAGACAAACAACAAGGAATCAAAGGTCTTGAACAGCACCATAAACCAACTAGACCCAATCTTAGACTACTCATCCAAACACCAAAATATTTTTATGCAGATGGGACATTCTCTAGTATAAAAGTTACATTATACTATAAAAATGGCTCAATAAATTAATAAAAATGATATTTACATGCAATACACGATTTCTAGCCACTATGGAATGAAATTAGAAACTAATAACTGCAGACATTAAGTAATGTATGCCTAAGAAACTAGTATGTTGAAAAAGATTTCACAAGAGAAATTAGGAAATACTTTGAGTTGAGTGAAAATGAAAACACAGAATAATCAATCTTATAAGATGTAGCTAAAGCAATACTCAGAGTGAAATTCATATCTGTAAACATCTACATTACAAAAGACTCTTAAAACATTCTTCTCATCTAGAGAAAATAGAAAAAAATTGCAAATGAGATCCAAAGTAGAAGGAAGCAATAGACACCAGAGACAAATGAAACAGAGAATAGAAAAACAATAGCAAAATTAAACAAAAGTTGATTCTTTGAAAATAAAAAGATTCACAAAACTTTAATTCAATTGACCAGAAAAACAGCGCACAAATTACTAAAACCAGCAATTAAAAATCAAGCCATTAGTACTATTCTTATAGAAGTAAATTGAATTATGTGAAAATAATATAATAATTTTGTGTTTTATGCTAATACACTAGATGATTACATTAAGAGGACAAATTCCTTGCAATATGAAAACATTCAAAAGTGCTTCAAGAAGAAATAGGAAATCTGAGTAAATTGTAAGAAGCAAAGAGGTTGATTTAGGAGTTAAAGTCTCTTCCACAACCCATTTTCCCTCCCCCTGTCAAAAAAAACGCAGGGCAAAATTGCTTCACTCATGCATAAAACCAAATAATTCTCTCAAACTCTCTCAAAATATAGAAGAAGAGGAAATAATTTTTAACTTATTCTGTTACCCCAATTACAAGCCAAATATCTACAAAAAATGAAGACTAATATCTATTATTAATATGAATACAAACATCCTTAACAAAATGCTAGCAAACTGAATCCAGCACCACACTAAAAAGATTATATTTGATGAACAAAATGGGATACATCCCAGGATTGTAAGACTAGTTTAACATATAAAAACCAATCATGGGTTATATCACATTATTAAACTAAAGGGGGAAAAATCAACTTAGAAATTCCTTTTGACAAAACTCAACTCTTTCATGAAAAAAAATACTTAAAAAACCAGGAATAGAGGAAATTTCCTCAATTTGATAAAAAGCATCTATGAAAACCTGTAACCGAGTGACTAGAGGTTGGGCTACCTGTCGCCACCTGGCGCCAATAGAGCAGAGACAGGAATTGAATCCTTAAGCTGCGTTTTAATCAGATAGTCAGCAACTTGGAAGATGGGGGTTCACACCAACTTGGAAGATAGGGGTTCACACCCTAAGGAAACCACCTTCACGTTTCTTTTTCACCTGGCTTTTTATAGTGAGTTGAACAAAGACAGTTCAGGCCTTTGCTGATATCAGCAACCTGTAATGTCCCATCCCCAGAACTTCTTATATCTCCTGGATGCCTGGCTTCACACTCCCATGGTATGGAGGCCAGTCTTCTTTATAGCACAGGCTCATACGCACCTCCAGTGTCTTTGGGCTGACAATGAACTCAGAATAAGCAGGTCATATACAATCCATATATGCAGATTTATACTCCACCCTGCATAGTGTGTTGTCTGATCACCTCCCATTTTTGAGTCCCTGTCAAAACCTAGAGCTTACTAAATAGTGGAAAAGCTAAAAACTTCCTCCCCAAGATCAGTACCAACACTAGATTTTTCACTCTTGCTACTTATGGTCAACATTGTGCTACACATTGTAGCAAGAGCAAATAGATAAGAAATAGAAGCAAAAGGCATTCACTCTAGAAAGAAAAATTTTTTGCATGTACCAATTTGTGCATGTACCATCAAACACAGAAAATCTTAAAGACTCAACTGAAAACTAACAAACAGGTTCTGTAATATTGCAGGATACAAGGTAAATATACAAAACTTAGTTGTGTATCTTTACACTTGCGATTAATAACCCCACTATAAAAATAAGAAGATAATTCCATTCAAAATAGCATCAAAGAGAATAATGTCCTTTATGATAATAAGGATGGACCTAGATGTGATAACACTAAGTTTACCACTAAGTGAAGTAAACCAGAAAGACAAATGACTTCACTGAAAAAAGCAAATGAAGAACAATTGAACACAAAAACAGTCAAACTCTGGCAACAAAATGATGGTTACCAGAGGGGATGAAAATAGGGAATGGAAGAAATCCCCAAAGAGTGATTGGATAATAACTGACCTTTTTGTTGATGTGCAAACCTATTTTCTTAAAATTAATATAGTATTGTAAACAAATAGTATCTCAATAAGCATTTTTAAAAAGGCAAAATTCTTAGGACTAATTTTAACCCAAAAAGTATAAGACTGCTTTACTGAAAACTATTAAACATTGCTAAAAAACAATAAAGAAGACAAAATTAAATGGAAATATACACTGTATTAATGACTATTAACAATTTAACATTGTTAAAATGCCAATATTCCCAAATTGATCTAAAGGTTCAGTGCTATCCTTATCAAAGCTCCAACTACCTTAATTTTCTCTAGAAATTTAGGAACTTGTCCTAAAATTTATATGGCATTGCAACTGACTCAAAATTATCAAACACTCTTGAAAAAGAAGAATAAACTTAGAGGACTCACATTTCCCAAATTCAAAACATGCTTACATGTTTTGAACATGTAAACATGAAAACATGTTTACAATAATCAAAAGATAAAATACTGGCATGGAATAGTCTTTTATAGCAGTGGGATAATACTGAGAGTCCTCAAATAAAGGCAACTGATTTTTGGCTAGAATGTCAAAACCCCTTAAAGAAGAAAGAATAATCTTTTTTTTTTAAATGATGATAACCCCATGAAAAAAGAATAAATTCTGACATCTATATCACACCATTTATGCCAATTAATCATAACAGATCAAAGATATAAATATAAGAACTTAAACTATAAGACTCTTAAAATATAGGTGTAAATCTTTGTGACCATGGATTGGTCAGTGATTTTGAAAATATGATGTAAAAAAAAACCTCAAGAAATGGAAGAAAAAATAAATTGAACATCATAAAAATTAAAGTATTTGTACACCAGGAGACATTAAGAGATTGAAAAAACATCCCACAGGATATTTCCCCCTCATATATCTGATTAGGGTCTAGTATCCAGAATGTATAAACAGTTCATTACAACACAGAGAGGAAAAGAAAACTATGTAATTTAAAGATTGGCAAAAACTTGAACAACTATCTGTCCAAAGTAGAAGCAATACAAACATCCTTAGCTGGTGACTGTATGAATGAAGTGTGATGTATCCATGCAATGAAAATAATTCAGTCATAAAAAAGAACAAAGTACTGGCATTCACATGCCAATTTGAAAATTATACTAGATGAAAGAAGGCAGAAAAAAAAGTTCATATATATTCTACAACTCCATGTGGAAACATCCAGAATAGGCAACTCCAGGGGGAGGAAATAGATTCTTGGTTGCCAGGGAATGAGGAGAGGGAAGAATTTAGAGGTATAAAACTTCCAGCAGGGTGACAGAAATGTTCTGAAACTAGATAGTATAATATTTACACAAGATTTTGATTATGCTAAAAATCATAAAGTTGTATACTTTTTTTTTTTTTTTTGAGACTAGGTCTTGCTATGTTGCCCAGAGTACTGCAGACTCAAGTTTCCTGGGGTACTGCAGACTCAAGCAATCTCCAGCTTCAGCTTCCCAGCTTGGATTACAGGCTCCTTCTACAGTGCCTGGCTGCTTTTTCGAGACCAGGTCTTGCTAGGTTGTCCGGGCTAGTCTCAAACCTGTGAACTCAAATGATCCCAAGCCTCTTGTCTCTTAGTGCTTAGACATCAGGCACAAGCCACCACGCCAGGTTAAAATTATATACTTTAAAAATGATTAAAATGGTGAACTTTACGTTACATGAATATTATTTCAATAATCTTATTTGAAGCAATGCAAACCTTTAGAGGGTTATAAGTGAGTTTAAGTATTTAAGTCTTTGCGCTACCACCAGAGAAGGAATTGCCAAGAGTAGCTGTATAGAGATCAGTGATCCAGTGGTCAAAGGTGCTTGGACCAAAGGTTGGAACCTGACCGGGGCCACCTGAATCCTCTGGCTCATCCGGCACTGAGCCCAGAGCATCAGTGCACTTAGTGGCTGGTGAAAATATTTGTTTGATTTATTTTAAAAATAATTCTAAAAATGATTAATATAAAATAATGAATCCACCTTAGATTCTAAGTTTCATTATACTAATAAAGTCTGGAAACATAATTTTAATGATGGTGGAAGGGGTCACGAAGACAAAAGTGTTCAGGGTCCACTGAAGTCCTCTTGCAGTTCTGGTCTTGCAACCAGACATGAATGCAAAAGATACTGAAAAACATAAAAGCTGATGGGGTCAGTGGTTGGCTATAGTGGATAGCTATGGAGACCCAAACCATTGGGTGAACGGTGGTGTCCACTGCTGAGATGGAAAGCAGAGGGAAGACTAATTTAGGGGACTAATGGTGGACTCAGTTTTGGACACTTTTTTTTTTGAGACTAGGTCATGCTATTTTTGCCTGTGGAACTGCAGGCTCAGGTTGCCTGGGTTGCCACAGACTCAAGCAATCCCCATCCTCAGCTTCTCAGGTAGCTGGGATTACAGGCGCGCACCACCACACCCAGCTGTTTTTTGGGGACTAGGTCTCACTACTTGCCCTTGGCAGGACTCAAACCGCAATTCCTGGCCTCCACCGTGGCTTCTAGGCTGCCACCTACAGGCATGCACCACCATGTCCGACATAGTTTGGGACACATTTAATCTGAGGACTCCAGTGCACTCTTGAAACTACAATTGGAAGGAGTTTGTTCAGATGAACAAAGTTTGATTTTTTTGATCTAGACAACTTAGGATAAGACCATTGTTTTACAAAACAGAAACTTCTTTTGGAATGAAATTTATTATGTTGGGGTTTTACCTGTCTTACTTACACTATAGCAAAATGAGGTCT
This sequence comes from Uropsilus gracilis, assembly GCA_004024945.1. NCBI lineage: Eukaryota > Metazoa > Chordata > Mammalia > Eulipotyphla > Talpidae > Uropsilus > Uropsilus gracilis. The sequence goes on along the minus strand of PVHY01018949.1, from coordinate 1,374 downwards.
GGGAACAGTTTGGAGAGGTTTGAGGAAGTGTCATTCTTTTGCTGAGTCGTGCAGACTATCAGTACTGATTATATTTTTTGCAAAATGCAGAAAACCTATGTTGATTTAAAAAATTAAAAAGAAAGCAAAGAATAGAAACAGTTATCCACCTAGTCCCTCTTTACATATTTAGGCATATGATACTGTGAATGCTGAAGCATAAACAACAAATTACATTAAACAAGCCATGTTATGTACATCTCCATTGGAAACATGCTGGAAAATGAAACTCAACAGCTGCCAAATGTACTAAATGATGAGATCAGAAGGAAGCAAATGTCTTTTTGAAGCACTCCAAAAGGATATACAACTGAAGTGTTAAAGGAATAGGGAGATAATGTGACCTTAGAAACATCGCTGAGTAGATTTTGACAACTTCATTCCAGATTTCACGGAAAGCTTTGTTTTGTTTTTTCAATTACATCTGATAATAGGAAGCATTTTGAACATTAGAGAGGTTAATGACTTTTGCTCTTGTAAAAATATGATCCTATAAAAAAAGATAGGACACCCAAACTGTCCCTATTCTGTAATAAAATAAAACCTGACCCAAACATCAAAATAAAAGAGAGGTTGAACCAGATCAGATGATCCACCTCTAAGAAATGCACAAGTTGCCATTTTCATAATTTCTTCTTCCCGATACATCAAAAGGAATGTGTCTTTTGTAAAAATAATTCTGTGTGAAGAATCTTTTATTTTTAAATTTTCCCCTGACAGTTAATAATTTTCAGGAACTACCAGAGTCATAAAATCTAGAAGCATTGAGCTCTAGCCATGTCTTCTTTTCTGACTCTGAGACTGGAGTAATGGTTAAACCAAAAACAAGCAGAATGTAGGTCAGTTCACCAGGTGAGAAATTTGCCCTCTTGTTTAGGTCCTGCTCTGCAGTGGCTGAGGCCACCTCTGTGGCAGGTGTTATTTTGAGCAGTGATGAAAGGAAGGATTCTTCAAAGACTATGGCTGCACAAAGCACCATGTGCCAGAGAGGCCTTTGGGATGTAGGAGAAGCCAGCTATCCTTATGTTGCTAAGCAGGAGACCAAGAGGCCACCTCTGGCAACACATTTCTTTATATATATGTATATATATGATATATAAAATATTAGTTTAATCTTAAATTTATTTTTTTAATAATTTTTTATTTATATATATTTCACATCATTTCAGTCCCTGGGGGTCACCCACCACCTCCCCTTCCCACCCGCTCCAGCTGGTCCCCATTCTCCCCTTGTGCAGTTTCATTTGGTTGACCATATATTAGTGAAACCATTTGGTTTCTGTCCCTTTCTATCTGACTCGTTTCTGCTAGAATGATTTCTTCTAGGTACATCCA
>PVHY01018948.1:0-28289 GCA_004024945.1 Uropsilus gracilis | reverse complement strand
GGGGGGGGGGGTAATATACACACATGTGTGTATCAATATAGAGAGAAAATGATGAAGCAATATGTAAACAATAGATGACTCTGGATAAAGGTTATAATCACATTTCTTTATGTTATTCTTATAATTGTTCTTTAAATTTGAAAGTATATCAAAATAAAATTTGTTTTATTAAACTAGACACAGTAAGCACTTATCCTATTGAGTTAAACTTCAGTTTACCTTGACTTTTTTCACTGTCTTTGGGACTACCAGCAGCCAAGAAAGAAAACAGAAAAATTAGAACACAGGTACAGACAGAATATGGATGGAGATTAACGTGAAGAAATTCAAACTTTTTCTCATATCAATTACTCCACCCAAATGATGGACTCTCAAAGGGGTCACCTCAGATAGATTAAGAGTGGTCAGGTCTAAGAAATAACTAATTTATTGAGTTCTACCCACTGTGGAACACTGTACTCACTGTGTTATGTGCATTAACTCATTTGATTTCATTTAACCCATTTAATCATTTAGTATATAATTCTTAATCACCAGAGATGTTTATAATGTAAATGATCTAATTTGGTATATCGATACTTATCTAGTAATAATTATGAATCATGTACTAATAAATGATAATCTCTTGTACCTCTTAATATTTAATCATTTAATTGACAAAAGTGAAGTCTCAAGGTTTTAAAGAATATTTTGTTAAAGCCAGTGGTTAATGGTACTAAAAATGTATCACTTACTAAGCACTTACCCTGAACTGGGAAGGTGTTTGAGCTTTTGGTGTGCACGATCTTATGATCAGTTAAGTCTTACTGTAACCTGGGAGCCCAGGGCCACCAGTATCCCTCATGTCACATTCAGGGAATTTAGGGTAATTTTTCAGATTCACTGAGATGCTCTCCAATGTGTGGAGCCTGATCCAAAGTCAGATGGGTGTGGCTTCAGAGTGAGAAGAGTGTCTCATGAAGGTGAAATTGGATCAAAAAGAGGCAAAAGCCTCTACCCAACAAACCACAGGTTCACATCACCCACGCAGAGCAGTTGCCAATCAAAAGCAGTGTAACAACAGAGTTTTATTTACAAAAGAAATTAACCAAGAAAACAAAAAGTCCTCAAAGCCACAAGTGGCCAATTATCGCACCCCAGTCACCATTTTCAGTCCCAAAGGTCCCAAAAACACATGTCTAAGATGGTGCCCCTTTGCCCCTCCACACCTGAGTCAGGCACTCTGCAAATGTCCAGTCCTTCCCAGGCATCTTCTTTTTGCTTCCTCTCCAGTGTTCCGAGTTGCTCCACTTCTCCAAGGCACCTCAAACTTCTTCCAGAATTGCTGATGCACAAATCAGCTTTCCAAATCCCTGGCCGTCTCCAGGTACCAGCTCACTATGCCACCTTGCTGCGGTGCCACACTCTCCACACTGGCTACTCTTCTGCCAGTCATCATGGCTCCTCAGCACCTCCAGCTCACTCTTTAGGGGTTTCCCCTGGCCAGGCCACATGGGTCTGTTCTCTCAGTGTGCCATTCTCATCTTTCTTCCTCTTTCCCCCTCCCTCCTCTTTGCTGCTTCCTTTTATATGCCTTTTGGCACTTCTCACTTCTTCTCACGTGTCTTTCTCTCAGATCTCACTCAGCAGGGCATGTTGGCGCCTATTCAATTTTCAACTGCATCACTAGCCTGTATCAAAGGTACAGCTGTGTGTGGTGTGTAGTTAGATCAGCCCTCTGAGACCATTCAGGTCTGTGGTTAGCTGAGACCTTGCCCAGACCAATGAGGATTGATAAGAAGTAAAATGAGGCCCTCTGAACTATGAGATTCCTGGGCCCAATTTTATGGATCTTGGGTACAGAGGGTCCCCCACCTCCAACGAGCAATTCTCAGACTCCAGCAGGGTGTTCTGGGAATTCATTTCAATTCTGACACAACCTTCCCAAAGATGGCATCAGATCTCCAGGCCAGGAGCCCTGTCTCCCAAGAGCACTCCACTTAGATGTGAATTGCAAGCCGCAAGTGATTGTGTGTCTTAACAATTTAACCAACAGATACAATCAATAACCAGAGGGAAGAGATGTGCAAAAGGTGAGATGTGAGAGGAAGACAGGATCTTCCAAACCCTCTCAAGACGCTACATCCTCCCCAAATCTTGTGTGTTCTCCAATCTGGAAGATCCCCAAAGGCCCCTCTTCTTGGGTTTGTAAGGAGGCCCCATTATATGGGTCCAGCTAACTCAGCCACTGACCACTGCTGAACTCAGCTTTCAGCCCTACTCCCTCCCTAGATGTCAAGGGCTGGGACTAAAAGCGCCAATCCTCCAATCACGTGGTTAGTTCCCCTGGTAACCAGTTCCCATCTCCAGGAGTTTCCAAAGGCTCCCTTCACAGATGTAGCAAAAGACACATTTCATCACACACGCAACACTTGAACATTCCAAGGCTCTAAGAAGGAGCTGTGAGCCAGGAACTGTAGATGAAGACTGCCGATGCATTTTGGTCACCTGAATAAGCACGTCTCTATTACCTGGAAATCTCAGCATCACAGCCCACTTTTTTCTCAGGAACTCAGAGTCGAGTCGCTTCCCCAGCTCTGAATCCTGGGTTAGAGACCCCCAGCCCTCATGTCAGTGCATCCAAAGAGAGTTTAAATTCTGCTGTACTGGGTCCCTTATTCTCGCGAGCTACAAATTTAGAATCAGCTGCAAAAATGATTTCAGCTTTATGATTTTTTAGGAACTTCCCAGGGCTTAAAGAGCATGATGTCAGTGGCCCTTTCTGGTGAAAGGACATGTAAATTGGGTGAGTTTCAGCAAACTCACAGATTCCCACGGTTTTTGGATAAAAGGTGGCCCAAGATTAAACCATGGTTTGTGAACAGTGTTTTTCACAAAGGGACCTCAAAAATGATGGTTGTAATACTGACAGTGAACGCATTTAGAACAAATCTTTCATTTCCAGGTAGCATTTTGCAATATTTTCTGCTAGAATTTGCTTTTATTATTTTTATTACTTATTCTTGGGCTTTAAGATATTTTTTTCAAATGTAATCTTATCTCATACTTTTGCCCCTCCTTCACTACCCCCTTTCTTTCTTTTGCCTCCCCCGACTCCCACTCTGCTGCCAATTAAAAAAAAATAGTGATTAAACCTCCCAGAGATTTCCATTCCCTAAAACTTTCCACTCTTTCTGATGTCAATTCTAAAAGAAACTAGGTAATGATAAGCGCTAATAGTCAAAAATGAACATAAATACCCAAGAGGTGAAAGGGATTTTCCATTTTTATGAGTTTCCAGTTTCCTTGATGTCCTTTGTGGGTCTGGCTTATGTTCGCTTGGCCTAGATTTTTGCAGCAGCCACGCAACAAGCAGGGCCGGGCGGAGGGTGAGACAAGGTGGCACCTGGGGGAGGAAACTATGGAGACACTTTTGCTCTGAGTCTGGCAAGCATCCTAGAAACTCACTCTGGTTCAAGCTGGAGGTGCCCCAAGATGCTCAGAACTTGTCTCCCCAAGATGCCCCGCTCTGGCACGCCAAGCATCTTGAACTATGAGCAATGAGATCTGACAAGGCTGAAGAGCAGTTCCTGGCTTGGCTTAAGTGTTTTGCCTTTCCCTGACCAAAGAAGAGATGGTCCCTTCAAAAGCTTCTTCCCAGTCACTGCACCCCCTTTGATGACCCAGGAGAATGTAGTTTGGGGGGGTCTCATCCAGTTTTAAGTCTATCAGTTAATATGTCCTTTCTAAGAATCTCATCTTTACTCTGAAGGTAAAAATAAAGTTAACCCCGCTTCTTGTCATATGACATCTTTCTCTCTCTGTCTTTGATCCCCCAAATCCCTAAATGCAGGATAAATATCCCCACTCTGCTCCATTATGCTTTAGAAGTTACAGCTTTGCGAATCCTCCAATGTATGTTGTTAAGTGGTCTTATCCTAACTATCTCTCTGGTGTTTGCTTTCTTGTCTATCCAGCCTGAGAAGATCCCAGGAGAGGTGGGGAAAAATTTCTCCTGCTTCTTGAAATAAACCTGGCTAAAACTGTGCTACCTCCCTCGGGGTCACCTTCCCTACTTCTCCCCATCAGCCTCCTCCATCACCAGCAATCATTCTAGAGGGATATCTGAGCATGCCACACTTCTGGAGAAAGCCTTCGAGGGTTCTCCATGCCCTCAGGATAAAAGCTGAGCTCCCCATCAGGCTTTGCAAAGTCCTACTCTGGCTTCATGACCACCTCATAGTTAACATCTCCTTCCCACCTCCCCCTGCACTCTTCTGAAAGGCTCTGGGTCTGGAGCCTGCTGTGGGGGCCAATGAAGTCTCAAATAGTCCCATCCACCTTTTCTGCCAAGCTAACTCCAGATTCATTTCAGATCTCCATGGGGAAAAAAATATCACTCCAGTAGATGAGGAGAAAGGGTTGAATCAAAGTCATAAGCTGACTTTTAAATTCAGCTCTTCTACTTCCTGGCGTGACCTTGAACAAGGTACCTAACATTTCTGGCCTTGATTTTCTTCATCTCTGCGTGAATGTGAGAGTCAGGAACTGACTGTGAGTGGAAGATTTAAAAAGGTGACTCAGGTAACAGTCTAAGGTCAGTGTCCAGCATGTGGTCAGCTCAACTACATCATATGTATGTCTCCTTCAAGAGGTGAGTCCCAGGTCTGGTGAGAAGCCACTCCCTGGTGTACTGTACCACCTGCTTTTCTTCTTTCCTGTGTTATCTTTGCTTGGAGCAAACAGGGACTATCTGGGAGACAAGAGTAAAGGAGTGGGTCTGTCTGCTCTTTGCTATCCTGCCACCAGATTAGCACATAGTAGGTGCTCAAGAAACATGTGCTCAACAAGCACCAGCTCAGTGCTTGAGCCAACAGGATGAGTCCACTTGAACAACACCCATATCCACCCCGGGACAAGTAATGGAAGGTCTAGAAAAACCACACCACTCTGCAGCAGCATTCGCTGCTGAAACTGAAAGCTGCACATGACACCAAATATGAATTCAACCAAATGTAAATGGACTGGGGTGGCCAGGGGTGGCGCTCTGCTCCAGGAAAGGAAAGCTGAATGAGATCTTGCCCTCAACGAGCTGCGGGAGAGGAGCTGAAGTTGGAAGTCGCCATCTTGGCATGCTGCAAGAGAAGGCTGCAGACCCGAGCTGTGCTTCCAGAAGCCACTGGTCTCTAATCAGTTACACCTGGTGTCTGACCCCACAGTTGACCTCCCTGAGCTTCAAGGTCTTTCCCCTGTACAAGGTAAAGGAGGAAAGTAACAGTATCCACCTCAAAAGCTTGTTTTTGGAGGAAGTGAGAAAAGCCACAGACGGCACCTTAGCACCAGGTCGGGCTGACAGAATACACCAGTGCATTGCATGGTTGCTATTATCGCCATTTCAGTCCCTCATTGGACTAATTCCACATACCCTGGTTTCCCCTAATCTCCTTCTTTCTTCTTTTACAGCTTTAGCTTAAAGATGGAAAATACACATCTGAGATTCTGAGCTACTTGGCAGCATGAGGCAAAACTAATTTTTTACAAGCAGAAGAGCCCTAAAATATTTTTATTTCAAACCAACTGCCAACTCCGAGCAGCCAGCCAGACCAGGCCTGAGAGGTACAGTTTTCCTTTTGCTGTTTTGGAGTAGAAGCTAAGATTCTACTTCCTAGGATGACCTGTGGCATATGGTCCTACGACAATTCCTTGGGGATGATTTTGCCTTTGAGATGAATTTGGAGAGTTCTCTCAAGAAATTCTTCTTTTTTGCTATATCATATCATCTACCCCTGACAGCAAAAAGGGTCAGAAAACAAAACAAATATAAGAAATAAGTCTTGTCTCTTACACTGTCTCTCACAGATCATCAGTAGGTGCTTAACGGCGCATCCTAAGAAGCAATGTATTGTATGTCTAAGTTCACTGGGAAAGGGCACATCAATTGATTAGTCATGTCTGCTGTGGGTGGAGAGTGCAGAAACCGAACATCCTGAGGTTAAAAGCAATTTTTTTCAGAGCCTAAAATCTGTTCCCCCTTTTTATGTTCCCCATACTGTGTATTTCTCTGCATCCTGCTTCACTGTCTGATTCCAGTGCAGTACAGCAGTTCACAAATATGGTTGTTATTATTAGTTCAAATTGATTTATTTCCATTTGAAAAGAAGTACATTTCCAAGATGATTCACAGTAAAGAAGATTCTCTTGGTAACATTTATATAGAAGCCATATACTGCAGTGAAATCCATGGTCCTCTCCCATCAGAGAGGAATGGGAGAAAACCAAGGCACTTAAGCAATCAAATTTATAATTCAAAGAATGCAAGTAATAATGGCAGTTAATTTGGTTGAACAGGACTATTGTGCTCTCCTAATAATTGTCAGTGGAAGTTTCTGCAAAAGAAGTTGCATCATGTCATCCATGGTTATCCATATGAGCCCAGGTTCCTGACTGTCTGGAGAAAAATCCCAGTCTTTCAGTTATCAACTACTGGGAAAGTTATTTTTTCAGTCTGAGGCTCAGTTTTTCCATCTATAAAATGAAGAAAATAATAGTATCCATATATTCATTATAATCAGGCTTCAGCGAAATCATCTATTTGCTGCTGAGCTGGAGAAAGCCGGGGAAGAAAAGGATGGATTCAGGACCTCAAAGTCTCAGTTCCATCTCTATATAAATGACTTAAAAGCTGTGACTCCTAGAAAAAACCCTTATCTCCTGTAAGGCTGAGGCAATGAAAGCCAAACCCAGATTCCCACCTTGAGAGTCTTCAAATTACGATGCAAATTGAATTCACAATCTCATTAGCTGTCTACTGCTAATGGGAGGGCATTGATTAGGAAGGCACGAGATCCTGACACCAAAATGGGCACCAATGAGCAAACCCCAGTTAATCAGGGACATGGAACCCATGAGGTTTCTTTGCCAGCAGAAGCAACCCTTCCTCCCACATCTTATCCTAACTGGTCTAAGGAATTATACCCTGCTTCACTCAGCAACCTGTAACGAACCCTCTTGAGGTAGCTGCTGAGCAGAACACCAGAAATTACCACCACACACAATACCCCATTTTTCCTCTAGGCCTATAAGACTCAATTCCAACAGGTACAAAGTATGACCCATGAGAAGTTGCACTAGAGTCCCAGAGAATGACATGGCTTATTATAGACTGAAATACAGAGACGAGATATCCAGATCGATGATAGAGAGCAATACACAGAAATGGCTATTAGTGGTACAGGGTAAGAGTAGAAGATAAAGTTAGATCAGGTCAAATTTATTGATATAGACCCATTGAGTAGGGAGTCTGGATAGAGTGTTTCGGGGGGGAGCAGGCAGGTTAGAAAGGGCTCCAGTTCAGCTGGTTGGCTGAAACATGGAACCAAGCAGGACCGCACCAAATGAAGCTAAAAGGCAGTACCTGGTCTGCATGAAGAGATGAGAAAGCAAGAGTGGACTGATCGTGTAAGGCTTGCTCATGACCCTGGACGGAGCCACCACTCCATGCAATACACTCCATGGAGGAGCCCGTCCACTCTGGAGAGCTGTGTGGTCACTCTTTTCTGTACGCCAGAAAAGATAGTGGGAGCTGCAGCTGCTAAGTTGGAAGCCCTAAATGCAGTGGGGTAATTGGATCTTGGGGTGTCAGGGGCCTGGTGGCAGCTCTTAATCACCAAGTGGTGATTAAGGTGGGTGTGGCTCCATCATGGAAAGCAGAAATCAGAAAAGCCTGACTCACAGAGGTTCAGGGTGCTAGCTAACTAATCACTGTGATTAGCCACTAAATTCTTGCTTGATCTGTATCAACAGAAGAGTTTTAGGTCAAGTTGGCAAAGCCTTGAGTCATCAAAACAGGGAGTCAGAGCCTCTCAATCAATTTCCAGGTTGAAACTAGTTTGTAGACTCAAAACTCTGGGAATGAAAAGGAGGTTGAGTTCACTTGAGGAAGGGGTCACTACGCTGTCAACAATTCATAGTGCTCATCTCTCTCCCAGCCACGCCCAAGGGAATCTAAGAATTTTTGTTACAATGCTGAATATGCATTAGATAAAAGGAAATAATCAGATTTTTCTGGAAACTCCTAAACACTCTAACACATAATTCTAAAATTAAAAAAAAAATCTCTAAAAACCAGAAATGTATAATACATCAGGTGCTGAAATTCATAAGGTAGCACAACTTGATCCAAATAAGCATGAAATTGCCTGTCTTTATTTAATCCATATACTGCGATGTCTTATTACAGACACATTAATATATTTGCTGTGGAGTTCCATCCAGACCCCCATTAAGGTATGATGTAATATATAGTACACCCACCTGAATGCCTTTATGAAATACAGAAACAGCTGAACTAAAAGAAAAAAAAACAAACAAAAAAGCCCAGGATTTTTAAGTGAGAAATTATATACCTGTAATGAACACTGATATACCTGCAACTTAAATTCAGAAACTTAGCATTTGACAAATTTGCCTTCCCATCAGGTTTATAATACATATATGATATAGAGGTCAAGGTATATAGAGTTGCTGATAGACAGTAGCTGATAACAATATCTGTATCTGATAATACAGATATAGATATATAGATGGCTATTGATGTGCCCCTCCCCCAGACATGCCCACTCCATATACCTAGATCCTGTTACTGTTCCTTACTTAGAAAAAAGGTCTTTGCAGGTACAATTGAGATCATCCACAAAATTACTTTGTGGACCTTAAATCTAATAGCTAATATCCTTATGAGAGACACATGGAGATAACAGAGGCTGAAGAGAAGAGGCAGTATGAATATTGAGGCAGAGACCAGGGTGATGTGGCCACAAGCCAAGGAAAGCAAGAAACATCAGAAATGGAAGAAGGATCTTCCTCTAGAGCCTCCACCTGGAGGATGGCCTTTCAACATCTTCATTTCAGACCCCCAAACTCCAGCACTGCAAGAGAATAAATCTATACTGCTTTGAACCACTCACTTCATGGCACCTTGCTGTAGACAGGCTGAAGCATTTAAAAGTACTTACAGCCCTCATGACACTCCTCTCCTGAAACCTTCAGAGCATGCAGCTCACTGAACCCTCCAGACTCCTGGAAGATATGCAAACTTTCCTTGACTTTCAGTGGGGTTACCTACAGATAAACCCATCACAAGTTGAAAATATAATCTGAAAATGCATTGAATGTACCTGCCACCATAAGCTTAGCTTAACCTACCTTAAATGTGCCCAGGACACTTCCACCAACCAACAGTTGGGCAAAATCATCTAAAAACATTGTTGGCAGCTCATATAACTTATTAAATGCTCTTCTAAAAGTGAAAACTACAATGCCCTACGTCTATATCCAGAAGATGGTTTCTACTAAAGGTGAAGAGTTTTCACACCATCGTAAAGCCAATAAATTGAAAGCCAAACCATTGTAAGTCCGAGACTTCTTTGCATTAAGTTGACCATAGTAGAGACCAGGAAAGGTGGGCCCAGACCAAGTGTTCCTGTGCAGTCTCTTGCATCCCTGGGACTGGCTCAGGGAAGGGGATGGCAACTGACCTACTACAGAAGGTACAGCAGGCATTCCAGAAATGATTTCCAGGAAATTGGAGACCCCAGCAGGAAGGAATTGAGGATAGTCACCAGTCCCACTCCTTTGAAAATCAGATGTTTCTTGAGGATTCTCAGCCAAAAAGCACTTAGAAACTTGGCTTCCTAGCCTTGTTCAAGCCAGCAAGGAGCCTCTCTATGATCCGGTGTGTGTCCTTCCTGCCCTGATGTCCACACACTCAGTAGGGGCAGTCAATGGGCTGACATGCCCGGATGGCTGCCTCCTGAACAGGGACACCTGTGTTTGTCTGAGAGAGATGGCACAGGCAAATATTGCTACTAGGTCAGCTGCACTGAGGTGGGAACTGGCTGGGCAACTAATGAGCTCGTAAATTGGAGAGGAATTAGACTATCAGATGGCGGAGGCAGGACACTACACAGCTACCCACTGGGGTCTCTGCCATAACTCAGGGAAACCTAGCATTTTCCCCAGGAAGAGGTCATCTGAAGATCAAATCAAATCAGGATGCTCATTAAGAGGGGGATTTACGGCTCAATTAGCATAGTGTCCCATGAGGCTGGCTGGGGTGAGATGCTGGGAGGAGAGAATGCATCCTCTGTCTTTCAACTGACAAAGAAGGGCTCCACCCCTGTCAAGAGACCTTTCTGCACTTTCAAGGGGAGGACTCACAGCTGAGGGTGCCTCAGGGATCTTACTGGGAGCAGCAAGGGGAAGGGAAGGCAGGCCGAGGCTCCTTGATCACACGCCAGCTTACCCAGAGAAATAAGTTGCCTTATAGTATAGGTCTGAACAATTTCATTTACTGTTAGGAGTTAGGCTGTTTTGAAAGGGGGGGGGGTGTTTTTGGAGGCTCCTAGTAAGTCTTTCAGACTCTCAGCTAAGCCACTGCAGGCAGAAACCAGATCTGTTCAGCCATGATAAATGAGGTAGGTAGCAAGCACCGTGCCAGGTACCAGAGACAAGCAAAACAAGCATGATGCTCCACCTCTGGGGGCTTTACAGTCTCTCGGGCAGATAGTCATTAGGAACAATGAGTTCATGAGAGAATAGGTAAATATAAGCTGTGATGTCTGAGATCTGAAAAGGGTATTATGAGAATAGTACTTGGAATGGGTGGAGGGTCAAGGTTTCCCAGAGGATGTGACTCAAACTAAAACTAGAAGTGGAGTGGGAATTCATTGTGAGGAAACTTGGCTGTTTCTCTGAAGAGGAGAAGGTAACCATTAGAAAACAAATAGCCAAATGTATTAGCTGGTTTTTTTTTTTCAACCTTTCTAGGAATTGGGCTGATTTCCCATATACCTAGTGCCAACACCCTGAATGGCATCAAGTGGGGTGGAAGACTCAAAGACAAAAATCCCGAGCATGATATTTGCAATGTAGCTTCCAGAAACCATTATACATTCAGGTATTCATTCATTTGTTCAACAACATTTGCTGTTTACTTATGACAGACCAGGAGTTAAGCAAGAGTCATGAAGCAGGATGACGAAAATGTCAACCCAGCTCTGACACAGCTTAAGACAGGTAGAGAGGTGGTGTGTGTAGGGCACCCCAGGGACCAGCTGAAGGACTTCAAGATATGGACAGCTTGCAACAGAGGCTCAAAGTGTGGCCAGAGGTGCCAGCTACTGGGGCTACAACTTGGCTCTGCCATTTATTGGGTGAGTGGCTTGATCTCTCTTGCATCCATCACCTTACTGCCAAAATAGTACCTTGTAAGGTTGTTTTGAGAGTTGAATTATTAATATATGCAAAGTGCTATACATAGGACTATTTCATATGTAGATTATAGGTAAATGAAATAAATGCCTTTCATTTTTTAAAAAAGTTGACATGCAGAATGGACAAAGAACTATATATATATATAATTATGTATTCACCAAAGTTGACAAAAAGTTAACATTTTACCAGGTTGGAGTGTGTGTGATATGTGTATATTTATGCATGTGTGTGTGTGTATGTGTGTGTAAACCATCCAAATCTCCTATGTTCTCTTACCCAGGCCCCTTCCCCTATACATTACATTTGATATATGTATATTGTTGTATTGAATGTTTTATGATTCATTACCTGTAACGATATTTAGTATTTCTAAAATTAGGTCATATTTGCCTTCCCTTCCAACTTTTCAAAATCCATGCAAGTTGATATACATCTAGCTCATCTATTTTAACAGCTGTTTAGTTTTCCATTGTGTGTGTACTCACACAATGACTTCATTATTCACTCCCTTTTTCTCAATGACAAACACATCTGCAATAACTGCCCTTAAACAAGTCCTCCATCACTGTGCACAAGTATTTCCAAACTTACATCTGGACATGGACGTGGCAGTGTCACCAACCAATGGAAGGTCAGTGGCATCTCTAACTTGATCCAAATTGCCAGTTGGTCTCTGAGGTGGCTGCACCAAGTTCTACTCTCAACAGCAGTACATATTAAAGGCCAAATCTGGAGACTTCCAGTCTGGAACAACTATGTTCCAGGTCTCTCCCACGGACACATGGACCTTTACATTCATCCTAGCCTCTGACCTCAGCATGCCTTGTGAGATTGAAGAGATGGAGGTGCAGGGAGGCTAAAAACTCAGAAGGACTTTAGCCCACAGCTGCCAGGGTGTTGGGTGAGAACCAGAGCTTCCTGCATTCCTATCAGTGGTGCCCCAACCATGTGCCTCAGAGAATCAGGCTCCCCTGGTGTTATCAAAGCTCATGGAGATGGTGGAAAGGGAATAGACCAAAATAATTTCTAGATCTCATCTCCCCATCTCAGTCTAAGAATTCTTGCTCTCTAGACTGTCTTCACATTGGGAGAGGTTTTATTTGGAGAACAAGGCGGAAGGGTCTACTGCTTGGAGGGAGGAGGGAAAACCTAAATCTAATAAGTAAGTTGAATCAATAAATGATAACCTTCCAAAGCAGAGAGCACACAGTCCACTGATAAATTCTACCAACTAGATACACTGTACCAAACATAGCAGGAAATTATACTAATGCTCTACAGCTTCTTTTAGAAAACTGGAGCAGAAGAATATATCCTAACTCACTCTGTGAGGCTGGCATTACCCTAATACCAAAAGTAGACTAAGACATTGTAAGAGGAGAGAACTACAATAGTTCTCTCAAACATAGACCAAAATCTCTTATGCAAAATATTAGCATTTCCAACAATGCATAGAAATGTATGTGTTTAGTGGAATTTATCTCCAGGTATGCAAGGCTGTTTCAACATTCAGAAGTTAATCATGTCAACAGGCTCAATTTTTTTATAAATCACATGATCACATTGAAACATAGAGGAAAAGTATTTGCCACAGTCCAACACCCATGTAGAATTAAAAGCCCTCAATACATAAGGAACAAAGAGACATTTCTTCAACTCGATAGCCACAAAATACCTGAAAGGAGCATATTTAATGTAGGCAACTTGAAGCTTTCCCACTAAGATCAGGATGAGGGAAGTATGTCCTCTCTTCTGCAGCTTCTCCGCATCACACTGAGAGTTCTCACTAGTAGACAAGAAAGGGCAAAAATGGTGTCCAGATTGAGGGAGAGAAAATAGAACTCTTTGGTTTCAAATGTCATGATTGTCTATACAGAAATCTACAATAGAATATAAAAAAAAGACTTCAATGGACTACTTAAACTTTGCAAGTTTCCTAAACTGTGGCAAAGGGAATGAAGTTGGAAAAGCACGCTTGGCACCAAGATGGCGTCCATCATGTCACCAGGCAAACAGGACACGTTGGAGGAACTCCTGACACTCAGGGAAGGACCAAGAGGCTTCCAGAAGCCTGGGACCTCAGCAGGGAACTGGCTAGTGCCAGGAGACGTTAACCAGCTTGGTCTTTCTCTCTCACACACAGACACTGCCTTGCTAAATCCCCAGGGCCTAGGGCTGCTGAGACTCAGTCAGGTAGCTCACTGAGTCACGTGCCCCTTCAACAGATGAATCCTTCCTGCTGCCTCACTTCAACCAAACTGCCACTCCTCCCACAACAGAGAGGTGGCTGCGACCAATGACCCAGACTCCAAATCCCAAGAGGCAGCATGGGGGTGCCATATTTATAGGACTGAAAGAAGGCAAGACTTTTAAGCCTATAGTCCATTGTTTCCAGCTATACGGAAGGCAGGGGGATGCCAGCTGATGTCACCCAGGACGTGTGCTGCTGAAGCCAACAGCTGCGAGATGATCAGGATTGGTCAGAGACAGGACTTGCCATTGTGACCCTTCAGTGGATGGCTGAGTGATGTCTCCTTCAGGAGACCCTGTTTTCCATTTGATTTCTCAAGGATGCCACTTTGCACCTGCGTGGGCACACACACACACACACACACATACACACACACTTATGCACACTCAACACTTCACAATAAACTCGTCCGTGCAGATTTATGCAGCCACAAAGCACAGCAGGAGCAGTCCAAGAACGGAGGCAAGAAGAACACAGGATGACCCCCTCACTCCCTGGGTTATCTCTTCCCAGCTGGTGGTTGCCATAGTAAAACTTGCTCAGCAACATGGGCTAGAAAGAGAGCAGGTTGTAGATCAGCCCTGCTCTACAGCTGTGCCTCGGAGCCAAAATAAAGACAGGACAACATGGAAGATGCCACAGCCATGGTGCAAGGGGTGGGGGAGGCTACTCACAGCAGGGCTACAATTCAGCAGGAATTTTGGGCTTCCTGACCGTCTTTTTAAAACAACCCCCCTATAAAGCAGCGGTTGGGTACACTATGGGCAGAACTGTGTCTTCCCAAAATTCATGGATTGACATCCTAAATCCCCACAGCTCAGAATGCGGTTAATTTGGAAATGGAATTTTTAAGAGAGAATTCATGTAAAAGTAGGTCATCAGGTAGCTCCTAATCCAATATGACTGTAGTCCTTACAAGGAGACCAGCACACAGACACATACCCTGAGGGATGATGACGTGAGGACCTGGAGAGAGGACAGCTGTATACTAGCCAGGACCTTGGGAGAAGCCAGCACTGAAGACAGCTTGATCTTGAACTTCCAGCCTCCAGAACTGTGAGAAGATGACCTCCCACTGTTGAAGCCACTCAGCCTCTGGCACTTTGCTGAAAGGCCCTGGAAATCTCACACAGGCACCCCACAATCAAAAGCATGAGCTGACCCTTCCAATAGAGCTGCTATTCAAAGGTGTCTCTACCCTTTGCAAGGGAATCATTACCCTGACCCTGACCCTGATCCTTGCCCTTACTCTAGCAGTAAGTTCACCATTCAGTTCTGCATCTAGGGGGACTTGCTGTGTATCGCCTGGCAAAACATTATCTGATCACCACAGAAGACCAGCTCTCTTGACTTTTCTCCATAGAGCCCCTCAAATGAGTACCTCAGAGTGAGCCTGCTGCCAGCCAGTCACCCTCTTTCATTTATTACCCTTCTGCAGCCACCACAGGGGTCTGCTCCACCCTTCCACATGACCAAAGTCACAGACTTATAATTCCCTGGCTTCAGCCAGAAAGGGAAATGGTAGCTCCTTCCTCTGTAGTATCCGTCCACTTCAGAATAAACCATTCACAAGACAAGCCTCTCACTGGTGATGGTCAGCTTGCATGGGACAAGGGCATTCATTCATGACACTGAGAACTCTCTTTCCCAGAAGAGGAGAGGATGGGGTGGAACTGTAGAGTCACAGAGAGGCTCCTTGTCCTGACTCAGGAGTGCAGGGAACATTCTTGAGAAACTAACATCCCTGCTTCCATGCACAATTGCAGTTTCTTTCCCAAGAGTTTTGAAAGATCTTTGCTTTCATTTTCATCGTTGTTTGCACATGTGGTAGAAGGTGGAGAGAATATCTCTATCAATGATAGTCTAATTGGCTGTAAATTATAAACCCAACTCAAACCACCCTCAGAATAAAGGGATAACAAAAGAATTTTGCGAGCACACATGCGATGTACCTTTCACATAACTGAAAAGTACGGGAATAACAGGCTTGAGGCAACTTTGATCAAGATTCTGACTCTGTTTTTCTATCATGGTAGTTTTTTCCCTCCCTGTGTCAGCTTCCTCCTCAGCCAGGGTTTCTTTCATCATAGCAAACTGGCCGTCACAGTTACAGGCTTCATAGGCACAAAAATCAAGTCTTCTGGAACATAGGATCATGTCCTAGACTCAGATGTCTCTGTGAGAACCCTAAGATAATTTCTGACAAGGCTGGGTTAGGTCAGGACACCCCAGGAGCACTTACTGCCACTGGGAGATTAAAGAGTTATGATCAGGTGGGCCTGAGTCATGTGGTACACTGCTGGGAATTTCACAGACTGCAGGAAGCCCCACTGCAAGAAACTGGGGGCCACTGTAAAAGTGGATGGGGTGGGTGGTGAGGGGATGCAGGCTGGGAATAGATTTAGGTGAAAGCTGGGTTACATTTAGATTCAGTTGTGAGTAACAAAGACCCAAGTGAGAAGTGACTTAAAATAAGATAGGTTTTTCTCACTCATGAGAAGGTGGTCCAGGCTGGTGTGAGCTACAGCAACATCAGGGACTTAAGCTCCTACTGTCTTTTCTGCTAAAAATGGCTTCCACTCCATGTTCACCTCACTGCCAAGATGGTGGCCCAGCCAGCAGAGGGAGGAAAGCAAAGGTCACTCTTTTCAAGGAAACTTCCCTGCGGGTGCACATCCTACTTATCACTCATATTCCATTGGCCAAAATTTAGACACATGACCACATGTTGCTGTGAGGAAGGCTGGGAAATGTAGTCTTTATGTTAAAGAACCACAGGCTCCATGAAAAAGTATTCTACTTTGGAAGAAAGACTGGATATGGAGGGATGACTGATAGTCCTTTGCTTAGCATCCTTGGGTATCCATGGCAACCCCTCTACTGACCCAGCCTGAGGTCTATGTCCAAGTTCACAGAACGCTCCAGCATGATTGACAGCTGCAAGAAGGAACCAGACTTCCTCCCACCATTGCCAGAATCCAAAGCAGTATGTCATGAGCCACCAGGTGGGAGAGTTTGGAATTACAAACCCCCAAAAAGCCTCTCCCCCTCTGTCTCATCTCTCTTCTCTTTCTCTGATCCCACATTATATGCAAGTTGAGAGGCACCGGATCTAATGAAAAGATCCCCAACTTTGGTTCAGAAGACCCAGGTTTGGATCTTGGATAAGCTACTTACTAGATATATGATCTTAAAGCATTTAACCCATCAATACCTCATTTTCTCACCTGTAAAATGGGGATTATAAACTCTCCTGGGATTATGTCAGGACTAAGTGGCTCCTGGTGAGGCCTAAAAAGTGGCAGCTACTGTTATTACTATGCTTCTCTTGGTCACCAAGGTCATTCGTTGCAGCTGCCCGTGTGCATAATCACAGAATAAGTGGAGTTTATTAAAAAAGCCTCCATTCCAGAGCTAAGCCACATGGTGTTCAGAGGATCAATCTGTTAAGCCACCCAGTCTAAGCAATCAGGCTATAAATAAAACTGGATTCAAGGACAGACCCAGATGGAAGTGATCTCTGGATGCCCAGCTTTATTTTTTCATTCCTTGTTGTTATCATTATTGCTAATAACAATAGCAATCGCTGTCATTTGTCAAACGCCTCCTCTGTGTCAGACACTATGCTTTTAACCCCCACCACAGACCCACAAGAGAAGTTTTCTAATTTCACTTTCACAGGTAAGAACACTGAGTCAGAAGGGAAAGGTGATTGGCCCCCAAATCACCCAAAGTCAGTCTGGCATCAGATCTAGTTCTAAAGCAGTACTTATTGATTCAACTGCTCCTTTTCATACCCCTTGATGTGAAAAAATCCCCCCAAACCATAAAAGTAAAAATCACCCATTAACATACCACTTTCTTCTTTTGATGTGTATAATGAAAGAATAAATGAAAGCCACCCCCCAGTCTTGCCAACCCTCCCCCAGAGACAACCACTGTTAGCAGACCTTGCTTTTCATGCTGATGCTGCTTAATATTCTTTAAATTGTCATTCTCACTCTCTTTCAAACAAGTGATTTCAAACAGGAGGAGCTGAAACTGCTGTGTTAAAACCTGCGGGGAGAAATGGCTTCCACGCTCTATATGCCAGCTTCAGCGGGTAACATTCACTAGGCTGTTCATTCAACAGATAGCAACATAGTCCCTTCATTTGCCAATAACTAAGTAGACACTAGGAATACAAAATGAGTGAGATCCAGACTTTTTCTGGGGGGTTGCCAGGATAGGGGGAAAGCCTATTACCTATTAAAACAGAAAATGGAAAGAGATATAACCAAGAGGATGGATGAAACTGAGACAGTTCAAGGCAAGAGATGTTCATCTGCAGGTCTGTGGGATGCACTGACTTCAGTGCTCTAAGAGCACATGGGCCCCAGAAGAGGCCAGTAAGAGGGGACCCAATACCCAGCTGAGCATCATGGAAGGGGCAGGAAAGTCACTCTGAGATTGAGTAACATTCTTAACTATTTGAGCATTTGCTGTTACAGGCTTCTCCAAAGCCTCTTATTCTAGAGGAAGGATAAATGTTCAATGTGTGGAAGTAATACTGAAAAAAATATGGCAACACTCTATCACTCAGTGCTAGTAAGATTATTTGTGGGAAATAGCTTACCCATACATGTGACCACATGGGTGAACCTTGAATCGTCCTAGTTGGCAAAAGAAGCCAGTCCAGAAAGACCTTGCAGTGTGAGTCCATTTATGTGAAGTGCTCAGAGTAGGTAAATTTATAGATAAATTAGATTTAGATTTATAGGTAAATTAGATTGAGGGTCCCCTGGAGGTTGGGAGGTGATGGGAGAAAATGGGAAAATTGGGAGATTTGGGGAAGGGGGTAGAGAAACTTTTAAAGTTGATTGTGGTTGCATAACTCAGGGACTAGACTAAATCTGTTGACTTGTTCGCTTTTAAATTTTAACAGGGGGATTGTATGGTAGATGAATTGTGTCTCAACAAAGCTCTTCAAAGGAGAAAAAAACAGAAAAGCTCAACAGAGAAGGAAAACAAATAACTCCATCAGTAGGGAATAGTGCCCTTCTGGGAAACTGCCAAAAATAAGTATGCATTCTGTGCCAGCTGCTGTGGTCACGTCACTGTGCCTTCCCACCCTTGGAACACAGGAACACCTCCTTGGTTGACCAGGAGACCCCACTGATCAGCCAACAACCTCGCTCTAACTCTTTCCCTCCCTTGTCTAAGCTCAAGGTTACCAGGAGGACGGTGACTATTCAAGCCTCGTGAGTCACTTGAACTGCTTCTATCGGAATCACCTGGTGGTCATGTCATAAATGCAGATTCCTGGGCATCACCCAGGCCCAGTGAGTCCAAACCTCAGCATGTGAATCCCAGGAATTCCGACAAGCACCAGGATAGTCAGTCTGTACTGTCCCCTACTGCATGACACTGAGGCCCACCTGCCTTCTGAGTCTGAGTCCCACAAACCAAGGATCTCACCACTGTTAAGCTTTGCCATAACCTTTTTGGTTTTCCCAATGCTGCTCAAGAGTCCCCCCAAGAAATCCAAGTGCCCCACTCTCCAGGATGCTGCTACATCATTTGCATTGTGCCCTGGCTTTAACAAACATGACAGCCGGTTTATCATCACGTTCTCCCATCAGAGTCTCTCATGGCTGTGTTCACATTCCAAGTCCCAGCTTTTAGGACTAAGCAACTGAGCTTTGTCTGCTAAATGGAAGCCCCTTGCTCATGCCTGTTCTCCAGCCAGAAAGGCCCATGTACACACAAGTACTTCAGTCTCCTCTTCTCCTGTATAGGAGCTATAAGGAGATGCTTGTTGGGAACAGACTGACCAAAGTAACTCCATTTTTCTTAAAACCTCCATTTTGAGACCAGTGTCCTCTCCCAACAGTGGAAAGTACCTGCCATGGCTGGCTGGTCTGACATTCTGTTTCTGCCTCCCCTTATTCCTGGTTGTTCCTGACAACAGCATTGTCCACCTGATGGATGATGGACGCCAGCATTGTCCACCTGATAGATGATGGATGTCAGCATTATTGGAAACCTGCAGTGATGGGAGCGTGTCCCACCATTATGGGAACATGGGAATGTGTCCTATAGTTACGGGAACGTGTCCTACACCTGCTTGCTTTCCTCACAATCGGGGTTTTGCCCTATAAGGGTTATAACAGAGACTGCTTGGGGTCTCTCTTGCCAAGCTAGCTTGGGGACCCTGGAGCACCAGTAATAAACCTGCAACTTTGAACTTCAGTCAGAGTCTTGTGTCTTGTTGAGCGGCCCACAAATCACAACAATGCTTCCGCTCGTGGGCTGAAATCTGGGGTTGCAGACGGGTCTTCATGATTTTTTCCTTTTCAATAGATGACTGGTCTTTTTGATTTAGGAGCCTCCACCAGGGAGTCTTTTCAAAGCTGTCAGCTTGATCGTTCAGACGGGCTCTGAACAAGCACATAGTACATGCATTCGTGAGGCTGTTGGTCTCTTTCCCCACAAGACTGCAGACTTCAGAGGGAAGCAGAAAAGGCTCTGTTAGGACCTCTTAATCACCAGCATACTGCTCTGGGGAGCAGCCCCACGACGTGTTAGGGGAGGAAAAGAAAAGTGAAAAACAGGGGGTGGAAGGGAGGAAGGGAAGGAAGAACAGGCCACATGGGAAGCATCCTGGGGGGCCTCCTACGGGGCTTGGAACAACCTGCTGAAACAGGAGATCAAGTTCTCCTTTGCTGGCACTGCTGTGGGTCGAACTGTGCTCTCCAGAAAGAGCTCAAGTCCTAAATGCTGGTCACTCTGGAGACAGGGTCTTTGCAGATGTGGTGACCCAGGGGTAGGTGGAGTCTATGTCCACTCTGGTGTCTCTGAGAGAAGAGGAAACACAGGCTTCCTCAGGGAGCTCTCCTTGTGGGGACAGAGGCAGAATGGGAATAGTGTGTCTACAAACCAAGGCACCGCAAGGATCACCAACAACACCAGAAGCCAGAAGCACCCAGGCTGTGTCCTCCTCTCGAGTTTTGGTGGAGAGCATGGCCTTGTAGACAGCTGGCCTGCAGCCTCCGGCTTCCGGCTTCCAGCTTCCGGCTTCTGGCTTCCAGAACCAGGAGGGGATCTGCTTCTGTTGTCTAAAGACCTCCATATCTGAGGTCCTTTGTTATGGTAACCCCAGAAAGCTAATCACACACTCATCACATAGGGCTGTAATTGCCTATTTACTGGTCTGCTTCCCCTACAAAAGGCAGAGGCTATGTCTGGTTCATCTCAGTCACCCTGGAATTGGGACAGAGATGCCTGCCTGACAGAGAGCTGTGCTCAGTCCCCATCCAGCAAGCGGCCAGGAGGAGGGGGTGGGGGTCCTAGGAGACCCTATCAGCCACACTAACCTCAATGGCTGCTGATTCTCTAGGGGCAAGCATCTCTCTAGTCACCTCTGCCTGTGCCCTGGCGGGATGTCGCCTCTCCAGAAAATGCCCTGGGGGAGTGATGCCACAGGGCTGCTGCCCAGGGAGGATTGTGAGCTTGAGATCCTTTCTGGTCCCCCCCCCAACCCAGCCCCACCCCAAATGCCTGTCTGCTACAGAAGCCTCCCCAGCACCCTCGTCCTCTGTCCAGTACATTCTTGGCATAGACAAGGTGCAGAATAGCTCATCAGGAACCAGGTTTGCAGGTGACAGAGCTGTACTGAGAGTCGCAGTCTGGGTAAGCAAACAGAAATTCGGTAACTTAAACATCCTAGAAAATAAACTCCAATTAGCAATCTCAGTTGCTTGTTTCATTTCCTGGCTGTTCATTTTCCACTCGTGCTTCTGTTCTTGCTGTGGCTACAGCCGCTGCCACCATCTCTAGAGGCTTCAGACTTGGAAACCGTGGGGAAATGTCTTGGTTCTTAGCCTACAGAGAAGACTGGCATGTCAGAGAGGTGAGAGCTGAGCCTGCAGGTCACCTGATGGACACACTGGCCACCTTCAGGGGCCAGGCTACTCTTTCCACATACTTGTGAAATGTGCAATATTGAATTGGCCCCATTTTACAGGTGAGGAAACTGAGACTTGACGAGCTGGAGAACCTTCCCTCCCAAAGAATGTGACCCTTTTCTCTCCCACTGTCCAAGCCAGAACACTTGTAATCATTCTTCATTTGCATACAATCAGTTATTGATTCTTTTCCTTGTTGTATAAATGTGGTCTCTGCAGTCTCGTGAGGTGTCCATTCAAGTAAGGATGGAGTTTAGATGTTACCTATCTTAGTACAAGCACCCCAAATCTGGACAGGTGCTTTATTCATTCTGGCTGATGGATAATGAGATTCCCGGAGCCCTTGGTGAATTTTGCAGCTTTAATGCTCCCAAGGAACCAGGTCCATGGGCGAGACAGGGAGGCTGGGCCAATTGTATGACAAGCAGGTGAGGTGGGGCAAGGGAGGGCTGGGAGGCAGACATGCTCTCTCTCAGAGTGACATCATCCCTTCAACCTTTCCTCCCAGGCTAGTGAGCCCCCTCATGCATGTGCACACCTCCTGGGCCGGCAGATACAATCCTAGGGAGGGTACAACACTCAGGTACTGGCCATAGAGGCTGATGGCGGAAAAAGCCTGACCAGCTCATTCACTGGACACAACCTCTCAGCTCTCACCTTCCCCCACTTATGCAGAATTAGAGGCAAATCTGACCTTGAACCCAGATCCCTTGACACCAGACCCCATGCAAATGAGCAGAGTGACATGGGTGAGGTCTAAGTGTTAGTCATCATGAAGTGGTTTAAATGCCACAAAGTTCTCAATTTGCTCCCATGCATCAGAGCTACGGAAGTGGAAGAAGGGTCTTTACTTCCTGATGGAAAAATCCTTTCCAGGAGGGAAAGATGAATAAGAACCCGAGTAGGGTGAGCAAGGACCTCCTGTGGGCCATTTCAGGAAAACCAACTGACTGTTACTTAGTCGCCCCCCAGCAGGGAAGAGGAGGGGGAGGAGGAGAAAGGAAACCTGACCTCCTTGCAGGGCTCCCTCTGTTCACTCCATGGGGCAGAGATGAGGAGGAAGGGCTCTTCACAGACAGGCCAAGTTGACCCTGTCAACTGAACAGGTGCGGGCTACACAGTTTACCACCACGGGTCTTGTCCATGACCTCTCACAGCCCAGTGAACACCTGCCCGTAGTTGTGTCGCTGGTCGGTGCTGGGCTGGGACTTGAGTGTGGCCTGAGGTCATAAGCAATATGCTGTGTTGATGCTGGGTCCTCAGAGTTGTTGGCCAACGTTTGATGATGGCTCTTCACATGCCGTCTGGTTTAGAACTATGCCATCTTCCTGCCAAAGGAAGCTCCAGCTAAAATAAGAATGACCTCCCCCCCAGGTTCCTCAGAGACCTGCACAACCAGGAAATGACCAGGATCATGAGGCCTCAAGGTACTCTACACCTTCTAGAACATTCTCATTCATTGAAAACAATGAAGATCTCTATCAAACACCTACCGTGTGCCAAGCACTATGCTTCCCCCCTGATAATGCCTGACTGTATGTGGCTGACCCTAGGAGATGATCACCATCTCCATTTTATGGGCAGACCTTAAAAGAGGTCAGATCTTGATTCCAAAGCCAGAGATGTGGTTAGGATGCAAGCTGAGGTCCATCTGTCTCCAAAGCTCTTGCCCTCAACCTTGACCGGATGCCGAGTTACCACCAACCAATCGGTAGCGTCTGAGGGATGTGGTATGGGTTTAAGTTCCAGCACCCTGACCTCTGAGTCCTGATGTATCTGTCAGAAAGCAGCCGCCTCCCGCTGTCAGATGACCTCAGAACAGAGCGGAGATGTAAGTGCCTTTGCTCGGCTTTGGATTCTTATTATCCAGGGTCCTTGGAGAGAAAATAAAGGAGGGGAAAGCAATTTGTTGCTAAGCCCCCAGCTGCTGGAAGACATAACTTGGAAGTAATGGGTGGGGGGAGGGGTGAAGGGTTCACCCTCCCTCCCCCAAGACCGAGACCTCATGCTGTCTCTGGCATAAATGCAGATTCCCTAGAAGCAAACTTGCAGGCCTGAGAGCACCTGCTGCTTCTCACCCTGGAGTGAACGTACCACTGGCCATCCTCTCGGAGAGGTTCACCCCTCCACCCGCTCCTCCCCACTCACCCCAGAACCCTCGGGAAGGTGAAGACTGTGGAGAGAGTAAAATGCAGCCAGTGTTTCTGCGACATCTGCCACAGCACGTTTCCTCCGCGGCTGGTTCCCTGCCCGAGACTGCAGAGTGGACACGGGGAAGGCCAGCTTCTCTGAGGGCAGCGAACCGTGGGGGCCACACGGCTGCCTGGTGTCAGTGCCTCTATCCAGGGGGCTGTGACGGGGCCTCCTCATAGAGCCTCCTCGGGGACCAAGGGGTCCCTTCTACAGACGGCCGTGAGCACAGCCAGGTGGCTCTACGGTTAAGGACTGGGGCTCTGGGGCTTAGGTTCAGGACTGGACAGTTCCTTGCCTCCCTGGGGTACACTGGGCACCTTCTTAATGCCTCTTCCATAAGATATAGGGGGCGAGGGAAGTTGGGGGGGGAGTCTGGGGGGGCTGCAGGGGCTGGGGAGGGGAGGAATCCTCCCTCAAAGGGATCTTGTTAAGAATGACCACGGGCCTGGGCTGATAAAATACCCTTCGGGGGTGCCTGAAACGAAAGATCAAGAAAAAACCAAACCCGGCAGGCTGCTCCTAGAACGGGGGAGCCGGTGGAGCCCCAAGGATGTAAGAAAAACAATTAATTAAAACACACATTTCTTTTGTCCCAGCTCCAGAGGCTAGAAGCCCAGGGCTAGGGACCGCCGGGCAAGGCCTCTTCCCTACGCGTGCTCCTCCCGCCTCTCCTCTGCACTGAGAGGAAGAACAAGGGCTCCCTGTCTCCCGCTCCCCCTGCAGCGGCTCTGTTGGGAGGGAGCCCCCTTTGGGACGCTGCCTGAAGGCCCCGCCCCCACATGCAGCCGCACCTGTTCCTCTCCCGTGCTCTGTGTGAACTGCCCATCACCAGGGTCGCTGCTGGACCAACACTGTCCTCGGGCATCCTGGCTTCCGCCCAGGGCCCCTCAGAGCATCACAGCTCCCGTGATGCATCACAGCTCCCGTGATGCATCACAGCTGGTGCAGAATCCGCATTCCCCTTCCCTGGCGCTGGGCCAAGCCCTTTCCTGCCCCAGGGCCCAGGTGAGAGGACACCGCTCATTCACAGAACCACCGGCCAGGGGCACCCCCGTTCTACGCAGCGGGCAGCTCTGCCAGAAGGGGCACCACCTTGCCAGTGGCAGATGGGGCCTCTGGGGATTCCTGCCCAGTGTGGGGGGCTGGTGGGAGGGTCCAGGAATTCCGTCCAAGTCTTCAAGAGGAGAAAGGCTGCCTGAGTTTTCCTTGCGCAGCTTTATAGATGCAGGGAGAGCGCGGACTTGGTGAGCAGCTGCTGTGGCATCGTCATCTGGGGGCTTTCTGTTTGAGCCTCGCACGGCTCCATGCCAGTGGTTCTCTGTGGAGGGGGGGGGCTACATGGCTCCCAGGAGCCGCTGGGCAGTTTCTGGTTGTCAGACCGGTTGGAGGTGGACACAGCATGTTCCTGGCATATGGCGGGCGGAAGCCGGGGCTGCCTCTCGGATTCCTGCCACGCACAGGACAGCAAAGAACCGTGTGGCTGAAACTGCAGCCCCAGGGGAGAAGCCCTGGCTCTTGGGAACAGGTGTACCCCATTTTACCAACCAGGACATGGCTGTCAGGGGCATTTAGCAATCAGCTCCAAGTCACAGAGCGGACAGGTCTGAAGACACAGCGGACAGGTCTCAGAGTCCCTGCCTTCACCGCACACCTATGAACAGTCACAATGGTGTGTCAAACAGACTCTCCAGATTCATCCGAGCCACCAGTACTCTCGGGAGTCTAGCCGCAGGTGGATGCCAACACTTTGTCACCAACAGGCTGGTGGGGACAGCTGCGTGACATGCTCCCGCTAGGACCCAGCTCTCCGTTGATTCCCAGTCATCTGCCAGCCATCATGACAGTCCCCCTTCACGAGACAAGAAGCCCTGATTCACCAATCGGCCGACTGTTCCCCCAGCTGCAGCGAATATAGGTATTTCCAGCTAGAGACTCTATTGAATTTTCAGGACTGAAGAAAATCAGTTTCAGGTGCTGGGCCAAAGCGAGAGTGAGGTTTAGAAGGAGGACAATGATTTGTCCAACCACTCCATGTTCACCCTCATCCTGTGGATCCAAAAGTAATTGCCAATTGTTGCCACGTTAAGAGAGAGGTAACAGCTAGGTCAACCTTTCTGATTTCTTATTCAGGGAAATTTTCCATTCCCCAAACTCTCATCTAAAAGGCCCAATCTAAGAAAGCCGAGCTGCCGAAAGGGGTTCAGAAAATACAAATGATTTTCTTTAAAGACTCCTTTGTCCATCAGAGAGCAAGCAACTCCATCAGACTAATTACTTCCCCACAAAGACAGAAGGCTTCCTTTCAGCAGCTGCTTATATTTTGCTATCAGAGGAGCATTTTTTAAAAAATGTATCCTGCACGGGAAAGATCAAAAGAGACACACGTGTCCAGGGCGAGTTATATTTTTTCACATCATTTCCAGTTGAATTTGCTTAAATCGCTCATATTTTCCCACTTGTCACCATCTGAAGTCTTCGCCCTGAGTTATGGCTGGCAAGGGAGCAGGAAGACGCTCCAGCACGGAGCTGCGGTAACAGAGGATAAAAAAAAAAAAAAGACAAAGACAAGCCCCAGGGTGACTGATGAATAAAGGGAATAAGAAAGAGGCGACCGTTTTATCTCAATCATGTTATCGATACCCACGTCTGCGTGAGCGGTGTGGAGGGACTGTGCGTGTGAACTGGAAGGGGATGAGTCCAAAGGAAAATCAATGTTTGGATTAAAACGGGTTTATGAAGTTATGTCAAGCGAGCTGCTTTTAGGTCTTGCCTTGAGTCCCCCAGGAGGCCCTGCACGTGCAGGCTACCTTGCCTGCTTCCTGGGGCATCTGTTCCCCAAGCACGGTGGGGCAGGCAGGGGGAGGGGACAGTTTCGATTGTCACACTTGATTTGGAATCAGGTGTGAACTGGCTCCTAGTGGGAGCTTGTCATAGAGATGTCCCCACTGGCCTGTCATGACAATGCGTGGATAGTCACATGAGCTGGGGACTTCCAGGGACACTGGTGGCTCAAATGATGACAGGAATTATTTAGAGAAATTTGGCAAATGACGCCACCTGAAAGCAAAGGCCATCAGTGATCACGTTGTTTTTGTGTGTGTGTGCCAGCCCCACTTCCTAGCCCTTTGCGTGTGGTAGTTCATTTTGTTGTCAAAATCACCTTGGAAGGGGGTGTTATTACTACCCTTGCTTTACAGATAGAGAAATGGAGGCTCCGTTGTAGATATGGGTGTCGTAGTTAAAATCTGGGGTGTCTGTAAGTGCTACCTGGGTTTGGAATCTAACCAATTCTGCATTCATTAGCTCTGTGGTCTTTGTCAAATATGGGTCAAGCTACCTTGTGAATGTCAGTGTTCTCATCAGTAGAGATATGATGATGATGATGATGGTGGACGATGGTGATGACGATGGTGATGATGACAATGGGGAGGAGAGAGAGAGGGGAAACCTAATAATAATCCTATTTGTCATAGGATTATTCTGAGGATGAGATGAGATAATCCAGGTAGTCTTAGCATCTGCACTGCACAGAGAACCTGTTGGTAAATATGAACTATCTTTCTGACCGTATTTCACAGTCGATGTTCAACCCACTGCTTTCACACCTCAGAAGGTGTAGACTCGTCAGTCGGCAGGGAAGTGCTTTGCATTATAGCAAATCTAGCTTTTTTTAATTTAATTTTTTTAATTGACTGCACATAGGATCTAGCTTCTAATGCCGGCTCGATTGTGGGGAGAACTCTCCGAGCTCAGATCACAGTGTGTGAGGACGAGGCTTGAGCCATAGTGATGGCATGTTGGGTGATCTGGAATCTTCGCTGAATGCCAAGAGACATCTCTCTTATTTGTCATGCAGGACCCCAGGAGGCTCTCTTTCCTTTTCTCTGTCAGACTGTCTTCACTCAGACTCCCCCCTGCCCTGAGTCAGCTGTGGACAAGCTTAGGCATTGGAACAGGGGTTCACTGGGGAGCCCCACTCCTGCCCTTAGCCGCAAGCTTCAGGTAACTATTATTGACCTTCCATGGCAGCCTCCCCACCTAACCCTGAGTGTGTTGGCTCTGGTACAAAGATCAGGCCTCAGTTTCCCTACCACACTCCACCCCTTCTTGGGGATCAAGGTCTGCTGCTCTAGAGTTGAACTTTTGACCAAATGTCTTAATGACCTGCTCACTTTGGGAAGCAAGACACACTGCCCTCTCTGTGGGAGCTGACCTGAAATGGGGGACCCATGGGGCGAAAGCACCCATGGGCGAAGCTCTCTGCCCCCACAGGAGGGGTGTTTCTGGGAGCTGACCTTCACAAGGGGACCTTTTGGGCGCTGCCCCCAGACCCCAGGCAAGGGAGTTGTTGAGGCCGTCCTCTGATTTAGTAAACAATTCTAAGCAGCCCTGCGGTCAGGGTATTTCCCTAAAAAAGTCAAAGCAAATCCTGCTTACCTTGGTGGACTCTCAGTGAAGGAATAACAAAAGATTGTTTTGGAATGCCTTTGAGAACGTTATGTTAAAATGTTTAAGTTTCAAAGCAAATCCGATTTACCTTGGTGGAGTCTCAGTGAAGGGATAACAAAGTAAAAGATTGTTTTGGGATGCTTTTGGGAACTATGTTGTTAGTTAAAATGTTTAAGTTACACCTAGGATAAATCTGC
>PVHY01018947.1:0-28291 GCA_004024945.1 Uropsilus gracilis | reverse complement strand
GAGGGAGGGAGGGGGGAGGGAGGGAGGAAGGAAGGAAGGAAGGAAGGAAAGAAGGAAGGAAGGAAAGAAATTGCCTTCCACTGCTTTAGTTCCATTTTCCTCCTCCTAGTTGCCATGTTTTGTAGCACTTTATATCTACTACCTCTTATTTTTTCTAGGCTCTCGTGCTAAACATTGAGTAGGGTTTATTAAAAACAGAAATATTGTATTCATTCTTTATACTAGTGCTTTCTTGGTATCTTGCAATGGAATTTAGTTTTTAATCTCCAGTAGTGTGTAGAATTTTTCTCTAAATTCTGGTATTTGGCTCAGAAAATAGTGGTTATGGTAGATTGCCCCAACCAAGTTAGTTTAGTCCTTTAGTGAGTCACAAACTACATGAGGTTTAACACATATTTCAGATCTTATTGGTAATCTTTATTTTGAAGTTTATGGGGCCAGAATAATAATCTACTATAATTGCTTATTTTATTTTAAAACTTGCTTATTTTAAAATAAATGGACAGGTGAAATAAGGTGTAGGGAGGGGAACTCCTTGGGTGATTCTGATAATTGTCCAGGTTTGGACAGTATGGGGGAAAAAAATAAATGTCTAGGTTTGAGGACCACTGAGTGAAGTGTGTGTGTGTGTGTATGTGTGTGTGTGTGTGTGTGTGTTAGAGGCCAATAGATTTAATCGGGAAATGTTTATCCACACATTTTTAGGGCATCTAGAAGAGTCATATCAGAAAGCCTGTTACTTTCTCCTACTTCTGGCAATATACACAGTTTTTCTGTATCTAATTCCCTTCTTCACTTGGTCGGCTACCTTGTCAGGAGTGAGAAGGGACTTCTCTTATGATCATGGTCTCCTTCTCTGTTTTACATACCTACTTCCATTGCAAAGTCATTTGTCCCTTGTATTTTATTGTTACATGGTGAACTACTAGAAAATTTGACCATTTAAACCAAGGATTAGCAAATGTTTTCAGAAAAGGGCCAAATAGTA
This sequence comes from Uropsilus gracilis, assembly GCA_004024945.1. Taxonomy (NCBI): domain Eukaryota; kingdom Metazoa; phylum Chordata; class Mammalia; order Eulipotyphla; family Talpidae; genus Uropsilus; species Uropsilus gracilis. The sequence goes on along the minus strand of PVHY01018947.1, from coordinate 27,303 downwards.
TCTTAGAGTTTATGGGCCACATGGTCTTTCACATCTATTCAATTCTGCCATTATGGAAAAAAAAAAAGAAGCTATAACAGTATATATTTATTGACACAAATTTAAACTTCATCTAATTTTTATATGTCTGTAAGTATTATTATTCTTTGAATTTTTTCCACCATTTGGAAAAGTAAAAAATTATTCTTACCTTGTGGTTGCAGGAAAGAAGGCAGCAGGGTGGGTTGGGCCCATGCGCCAATGTAAGTAAGTCAACACTTAGATTAATCAAACCAACCTAAATATATGTAGGAAGTAATGAACACTGATTTTATTTCAGAAGTCAAGATTGAGATGTCTGTAGAAATCAAACTCAGTTTCACACACAGTTCAGTGAGATTATTTCTTTGCTAGTATTCATTTTTTCATAAAAAGTATGTGAAATTCCATATAAGTTCCAAGTCTGTCTACTGCATTATTCAAAATATTTTGCTCCATTTAGTCCTGCAATTCCTTTGTGATACACTTTTCATTTCTTTAGGATGCTGAGCATTTCATTTAAAAATTGGTATTCCTTCAATTATTTGTGTGCCTGAAGTTGGCTCAACTGTCTGTACCCTGTTTAAAAAAAAAACGAAACAGGAGGAGGGTTGAGGAGACTTTATAGTCTTCATTTTTATTCTTTTGAGTTAATCACTAACTGAAATTTAGCATCCTTTCAATTATAAATTTAGGAAACAGTAATAGTATCAGCAAAAATAATATATGTTCTTATCACAGTTATTGCTATCTTTTATATTCATCACTATTTTGAAATTACAGTATTAGACATGTTGCTATATATTATTTAATTGTATTAATGAAGCATATATCAGCATATCACAAATTTTATGTAATTTTTAATAAGCTAGTTTTATTGGTAATCCTGTGTATTGCATATATTATATATAGAATCCTGTTTATTACAAGCATTTTATATATTTTAAAACATTGTGAAAGGGTCCATGAGGCTTCACTATTTTGCCAAGCTGTCTCCTGCACAAACAAGCTTAAGGATCCCTCCCCTGTAGGGTCTGATTCATCCCTCCTCTCCCCCACAACCAACATCATGAAAAAAACCATCCCCCCCATCCTGTTTTTTTTCCCCTCAAATTCTAGATCTCTTATGGATTCCTATTCTCCTAGGTTGATTTACCACCACAGTTTGCAAAACACTGAATCACTGAATATAAAAATATTTGTGAATGGAAATTTTAAGTTATAGTTTTTCATAGTGTTGGAAACTCTTATGTATAAATTGTCATTTATAGTTGTGAAGGTGATTAAGTGTATTAGATGATTTCAACTTGTTTTCTAGAAGACCCATAGTGATGATTTATTGTGATCAGATTTTTAAGTAAACAGCTCTGACTTTTCAACAGATGGAGGAAGATAAATGCATTCTCATCCTCAGTTGTCCCTCCTTCTCTACTCTTCCTCCTCCTTGCTCGCCTCCCCTGCATCCTCCTGTATTTCCTCTACCCTTCCTCTCTTTCTCTTGTGTTCTTCTCTTCTTCTCTCCTTCCTACTCCCCTTCTCCACTTCTCTACCTTTCATTTATATTTTCTTTCCTTTTCTCTTGTAACTTTTTTCTAGAATAACTCACTACTTTTACAATTACTTGCCTACCTTTGATAGTTTTTTTTTGGCTAATTGGATACTGAGAAATGTTTTCACTATGCAAGTGAACTTGGATCAAAATAAGTCTCATCCTGGATGAGTGTGTTAAGTAATTCTCTCTTTAGTTAAATAAATTTATTGAATCCTAATTTCAGGTATTTCTCATGTTTTAGTTGACAAAGAAATGATGCAAAGAATAAGAGAAAAATCTATTTTACAAGCCCATGAAAGAGCAAAAGAAGCTATGGAAGCAAAAGCTACAGCAAAGCGGGAAGATCAAAAATATGCACTAAATGTCATGATGAAGGTAAGATGTAGATTTGTAGGAAAATCTTCTAATTAAAGAGATAATAGTAAACAACTAAGAATTAATTCCAGATAATGTAATTCCTTAGCATTTTGTTCATACTTTGGTTTTAGGCCTTACTAAGTATGTAGGCCGTCTATTACTTACATGAATTCCTGAAAATCTGTATGAAAATTGAGAGTATAAAATTTAAGCAATAGATTTTTTTGTTTCAGGAAAAATGTTCTCTTTCTAGGGAGCAAAAATAAATTATAAAATTTCTCTGGTATACCTGTCTTACTTTTTTTAAAAAAACCTTGGAATAATGAACATGATTATTTAAAATTAGAAAGACTGAGATTAAACACCACTGATAACATATCTTTTTAATGGTTGGGATTTTTAAGTTCAGACTTTAATCAGCAATATATTCTTTGAGATATAATCCAAGTACATACAGTTCGCCTATTTAAGACAAACAATTTAATGTTTTTAGTACACCATTGTGCAAACATTTACTGAATCTGTGATAGATACTGAGTAAAGATAAGCAGGTTATTCTTCACTTTCAGTTTATTTATGATCTAAAGAGGATGAAGGACAAGGAAAAGCAAATTTACACCTTAATGTTAGTAGGTAGACTGAGGGAGACTTCAGAACCCTCAAATTTGCATACTCTAAAGGCATTCTGCTATTAACCACATAAAGACAAAGCATAACTCTTAGTGTGAAAGACCTCTAATAGGATGATTGAGCATAGAAAAGGAAGAATAGCAAGAATACAGTGTCCCAATGAATATCCAAAGTTACACATTCCCTCAAGGACAAATGCCCAGCTTAATAGGGTTGATCCAAAGTGAAGCCACAGAAGCCCATAACTTTGCCACAAGTCTAAGGCATCTTCTGGTGGGAAATCATAGGAAAGGAGGAAAGGGAGCTAGGCAAATCTAGGACAAAAGGAGAAAAATCAAAGTATAAATCAAGATAAACACTGCCATCGCTAGCTTTCCCACATGTCTCTCGCCCACGTGTCTCTTTCAAATGTCTCTAAATGTCTTGAATCCATGTGTCTTTTCCATGTGTACTAAGTCCTTGGTACAAGCCTAAGTCTGAGGAAAAAAAAGCACACTCTCCTTCACCTGTTTCTTTGCTCTACATATCTCTCTTCCTATGTCTAAGTGTTCTATATTTTCCCCTGACCACTCAGCTCCACATCTCATTAAGTGATGCAGGAAACCTGGAACCTCCCCTTTTTTGTTGCGATTACTCTGTTACAATAGTACATATTAGAGGTAATGAGAGGATAAAGAAACAGCACTGGCTAGATTAGTGTTTCATACTGAAAGTATGGTGAGGAAACATGAGACAATGTTTTTCTGTGCTAAATACTGGGGCATAAGTCACAGTACCTGGGAAATAAATGGGGAAACAACTTTACGGACAACTTGGATAAATGTATCACATTGGACAGAGACTTTTGTTGGTCAGAAGTAAAATCTTAAGATTCTGAGGAATTTCCTAAATATAGTAAGGGTCTCTTTATGGACTGTTAGCAAGAATATCAAGTTAATTGGATTTGTGCTTTGGAAGCACATTCTGGCTAATGAATTCAAAGAGGTTGCAAGGTAGGGACTGAGTATTTGTATTTAAGATGGAAGAACTTGGTGAATACTTAAAGGTTGATTTGTCCCTAAGTGCCATTTAAATTTAAAATGTATGTTTGAAACCCACCCAGGGCCGGGCACAGTGGCTCGTGCCTGTAAGCTTCAGCCTATGAAGCAGCCGGGGCTAGGGATCGCGGTTCGAGTTCTGCCTGGGGCCCATAGTGAGACCTAGTTCCAAAAAAATAGCTGAGCGTGGCAGCGCACACCTGTAATCCCAGCTACCTGGAAAGCTGAGGCTGGGGATTGCTTGAGTCTGTGGTACCCCGGACAATGAGAGCCTGCGGTTCCACGGGCAAAAATAGCGAGACCTTGTCTCAAAAACAAAACAAAACAAAAACAAACAAACAAGCGAAGAAACCCACTCATTTCTATTCATTCCATGCACCTTTTAAAAAATGTTTGAGCTATTGCTAAGTAGAACCTTTATTCTTGCTTCATCTTGTCTCCACTTCTTCCATCTATATGGTCTATCTGTATTCCTTTGTTCAAATAACAGATTTATGGAGGTATAGTATTTCATCATATCATTCACAGTTTTAATATGTACAATTTTTAGTTAATTAGCAAATTAAATTTTTAATCATGACTTCTATTTCTGAAACATTTTCATCATCTCAGAAAGGAATCCCATTAGAAGTCACTACCTACTTTTCCCTTTCCTGTTACTCCTGAAGATCACTAATCTGCTTGAATCCTTGAAATCTTTAATTTAAAGTTTCATCAGATGGAAGCTTTCAACATACTTAATTTTGACGATATCAGTACTAAGTCTCTACGTGAGTAAACCTGGCTGCTGGCTTTAATATTTCTTCATCACCAAACTGAAGTTGAACCTTTAAAAACACCAAACAAATCATGAAAGTATTGTGAACCTATATAATATACAAGTATATAGCAAACAAAAAAAATATATTATGTAATAATTTTTGATCAAGGAAAGATAGAGCTAACTAGTATAAAAAGAGTTAAATCTTGGCCGGGCATGGTGACGCATGCCTGTAGCGGCAGCCTAGGAAACCACGGCTGGGGCCAGTCCCACTGGGGGCACATAGTGAGACCTAGTTCCAAAAAAATATAGCTGGGCGTGGTGGTGCACACCTGTAACCTCAGCTACCTGGGAAGCTGCGGTTGGGGATTGCTTCAGTCTGTGGTACCGAGGCAACGTGAACCTGCAGTTCCACAGGCAAAAATAGCCAGACCTAGTCTCAAAAAAAAAAAAAAAAAAAAAGTTAATTCTTTATTTACACATGTAGTTTCCAAGTCACTTACAAATTTGTATGCTAAATTTAGACAATAAGTCCAGATAACAATTTAGTTAAGTAAACTGATAGAGAAACCTATGTATAAATTTGCTGAAATATTAAATAAATTCCTCTCAGTTATTTGTAAGTTTGATGTTTACAGTTTGTGAAATAACTAGCTCACCTTGGTTTTTCCTTACAGCTCATTGTTTCCTCTGGGCCACCTTTACCTATTTGAAAATCTGCCAAAAGGAAAAGAGTCTTAATTTGCTCCAGCTACCATAACAACAACAAAGAACACACGCTTGTGATTTAATTAACAGAAATTTATTTTCTCATAGTTCTGTAGGCCACAAAGTTCAAGAGTATAGGCTAATTCAATTTCTGGTGAGGATTCTTTTCCTACTTGTAGATGGCTGCCTTCACACTGTATTCACATTTGGTGTAGAGAAAGCAAGCTCCCTGATGTCTTTTATTATAAGGACACTAATGCTATTGTATCAGGGTTTCACCCTCTGGTCTGCACCTTTGAATATTTTCTCTAGCAGCCTGGTACTTGCTATAGCAGTGAGCATCTAAGGATTTTTCACTTCTATAACTGGTGTAAGAACTATGTTAGTCATAGATAGCCCCACTTCCAATTTCTAGTTTCATAATGCCTCCATCCTAAATGTTCTCTTTCCTCTATCAATCACCATTTTATTTTCTGTAAGCAAATAATATGTTTATGCTTGTATATAAAGAAAAGTTTTATTGTGTTAATTAAGACTTAGTCTAAACATTTTTAAAAACTTTATTGAAAATTCATTCCACTTGCAGGGATTATGAAGAATTAGGTTCCTCTAATTCTTCAGGTACTTTTTCCTCCTTCCATGTGTTGAGGAAAAGAAGAAGGAAAGGAAAAACCATAGCATATTGTTAAACTGGGTAAAGTTATGTTCTTTCAGATTATGTCTACAGGCATTTAAATGCTTTTTCATTGCCAAGATTCCTCTTGGCCCATCCTGTTAACAGCTCTCTGAACTTATGTAGAAATTAATATCTGCTAGGTTTAGTTTTGGGCATATTGATGCATTTGGTACAATTCTGACTGTGAGTTTAGTTGATCATATTTATGCATTTGGTGCAACAGTAGGAAACTATGTTCAGATTTGTGAAATTTATTTTAAAGTAAGTGTTTCATAGGTCAACAGGAAAATAAACTATCAGTCTTTCAGAAGAAGGTTTTAAGTCATGTAGGTAGTAGAGAACACCTCTTCATAGTTTTTATACTTATAATATTAATTTTGTGCCCTAAAATAATTCAACCTCTAGGAAACTTCATCCCAGCATTTTTTCCTAGAACTGTTAGGTTTACTCCTTAAATATAAATTAATTTGAATTTATATTAATGAAATTAAAATTTCTGTTAAATTAAATTCCTCAGTCACACTAGCCACATTTAAAGTGCGTAATTAGCTAGTGACTACTGTATTAGATAGCACAGAACATAACCATCATTGGAAAAGTTCTGGTAGACACAGCTCTAAGAAAGAGGTGAAATTTTTTTGTTACTATAGGATAGTGATATACATGGGTCAACTGTATACATTGACCATTTACCCTATAATCTATAACCTATAAATTTATAAACACCTGCCATATGAGGAAAGTTTGAAAGGAACAAAAGTTGATGCACTGCTGGGAAATCACTTTCAAATTCTTCTGAATTTAGCTTTCCATATGGAAGTCTCAAATGCCTACAAGTGCAAACATAACTGACTGTAGAATTCAAAGTTCAAATATCTCCACTCATCAAAAGCAAAACCCCTAGTTCATCCTTTCTGTTTTCTTTCTTGCTATTCCTTTACTTCTTATGTGAAGCTTGGCATAATTTCAGTCCTAAGACAAGGTAAATAGGAAGGATAAACAGCAAATGTTTGCATGAATGTGTTTATGTGTATGTGTGTACATAAGATTTAGAACTGACTTAACTTTTAAAATAGCATTAATTTTTTTCAGCTAAGCCCTAAGATGTCATCTAACTGAAAGTCTGCCTACCTTTTCTATACTAATAAACTAATGCTGGAGAAAGTAATTGTACAAAATCATATCAATAGATAAAGATAAATCTGAAACTAAGACCTGTGTTTTTGATATCCAAGTCATTGGACATTCTGCTAAATTTTTACTGTTCCCATTTTAATTCTTTGTTCAGAAGTAAATGTTGTTGCAAATACAATGACAGGAGTTTTGAGGTAAAGATTATCATTATTACTATGAGTTTCTTATTTTATGAATGTTACACTTTACATTTTAGATGACTTGATAATTGTATTTTTGCAGATTGAAGAAGAAGAGAGGCAAAAAATAGAGGATATGAAAGAAAGTGAACGGAATAAAGCTACTAAGGAGTTGGAAGCTTGGAAAGAATGTCAAAAAAAAGTTGAAAAACAGCAAGAACAGAAAAGAATTCAGAGGGTAGAGAAGTGTCAACAAAAAAAGCAAATTGAAGAGATTAAAAAGATAAAACATCAAAGTCTTACTAAAACTCCAGCATCTGGAAATTTTGCTACAAAAGGTACAGTGAATAATATTTTCCGGAAAAAATTAGTCCTATTGGTAAACTACATAGCTGCTATCTTATTTTTTTAATTTTCTAATTTTCATACAACATTGGTCATATTTGTATAGTTATTGTTCCCTTTGTATAATTATTGTTTCCCTCCTGTCAATATTATACTCTTGTACTCCCGCCCCACACCCCCATTCTGGTCATATTTGTATAGTTATTGTTCCCTTTGTATAATTATTGTTTCCCTCCTGTCAATATTATACTCTTGTACTCCCGCCCCACACCCCCATTCTTCTTCCCCTCTCTAAGTCACTTCAGTTCCTTTCTCACTGAAAGTCATTGGTTGATGCTTGGTCCACTGGCCATTTCTTTGTCTGGAGCAATGTCCTTTTTTTTTTTTTTTTTTTTTAAATTCTGGGTGAGGGTCCGCACTCCTGGAATGCAGCAGACCATGCTACTTAGATCTCCAGGAGTAACTAAGGCGGATAGCCAGGCCGAGCACATCAGACACCTCTTGTGGGGCAGATGCATGGCATTGTCCTTCATTCTCCTTAATTGTGGAGCTTCCTCTGATGGAGGAGATGGTCTCTTTTTCTACAGACGTATGTGTTTGTGAGGTTCAGTGCCTCCTCTTTTATGCTGGCTGTCTCCTCCATTCCACTGTCTATCTTGGTGTTTGTTTGTTTTGAAAATATATGTACAACTTTAGCCCATTATTTCATTATATTGAGAATAAAAAAATACAAAACTAATGTGAAAGATATTTTTAAAAATTTCTGTATTATTTTACATATATTTGTACATGTATATTTTTTAAATCATTGTTTACCCTGAGGTTCTCCTACCACCACTTTATCACCCATGACCCATCTTAATCTCTATGCCCATTCCACACCCGATTTGTCCTTCTCCCCTTTTCTTGCTCTGTACTTCAGTTCTCCTGATGGTTTAAAATTTTTCTTGTCCATTTTATTTTCCCTATGTGTCACATATAGATGAGATCACCCAGTATTTTTCTTTGTCAGTGAAAAACATTACTATGAAGTAGTTAGTTTCAAAATAACATTAGCATGGTTTTGGTGTTGTCTTTGCTTTTGGTGTTGTGTGCTTCCTTTTGAAGTTTAATGCAAGTAGTATCAAGTATTTGTTTAAGTAAGGTTCAAAATGACATGGAGAGGACTAACAGTGTTAGAAGCATTCATTTGTTTACTTAGAGATACAAAACTAGGAGTTCCATGAAAAGATTTTTTTCCTCACATGGTTCAGGAAAATGGTATAATAAGCAAACTAGTTTAAGTCAATAAGAATTCTTTCAGCATTTGATACAGGTGTATTAAAGAGTAAGCAAAAGAACATATCTCTTTATTAAAAGCTTAAGAATTTGATGTTATCTGATTTTAGAATATTAAACTTTGTTTTGGGTATTAAGTATTTAGCAAATGGAACATTTTGTAGTAAAATCATTTATAGAGTGGTAATATTTAACATTTATGTAGTGATATGCCATGTGACTATTAGTTTTATCAATCCTCACAATACTGTGGGGGCGGAGGAAGTAAGACTTTGCTTCTTGTTTGAGAAGAAACAGATCTTCAGAAAGGATAAAGAAATTCCCTAGCCGGGAACGGTGGCTCGTGCCTGTAAGCTTCAGCCTATGAAGCAGCTGGGGTTAGGGATCGTGGTTGGAGTCCCGCCTGGGGCACATAGTGAGACCTAGTTCCAAAAAAAAATAGCTGGGTGTGGTGGCACACGCCTGTAATCCCAGCTACCTGGGAAGCTGAGGCTGGGGATGCCTTGAGTCTGTGGTACCCTGGGCAACAAGAGCCTGCGGTTCCACGGGCAAAAATAGCGAGACCTACTCTCAAAAAAAAAAAAAAAAAAAAAAAAGAAAGGATAAAGAAATTCCCAAATAATCTGTGGAATTTGAAACAGTTCTGTAACCTTTACTCACTCCACCAGATGTCTTTACTTCTTTAAAAGACACCAGGTGTCTTTTACTTTAAAAGTAAAGTCTAGCATGTTGAAATGTTATTTAGAATAAACCTTAAGTAGTTAACATTGTTAAATTTTTATATTTCCTTGTGATTTACTATTGATGTGTAGTTAATTATTATACTATCACCATCTTTAATATTTTAACAAAATTTTGGAGTCAGCAAGAGTATATGAAAACACTTTCTTCCATATTTTAAATAGCATTTAACAGAGTAAATGATTTCAAATACTATTGGAACCCAAATACAATTTTAAAATAAGAAATATTCAAAAGATGTTTTAAAAAAATCTCACTTGTGAGTATAAGGGTATTTAAACATGGTAGAAGGAAAAATGTGTCACTTAGGTTTTTACTCCAAAAGTCCTTTCACTGTTACTTCATTAGCTTCATTATAAATCTTCAGTAAATTCGTTCATATTCTTTAATCTCTTTCGTAAGTTTAACAAATATTTATTTATTCTGTGTCTACTATGTACTAAAAGTTGTAGGAGATAAAAATGTGATTTTAAGATGTATCTAGTGCCTTCCAAAAGCTTAAAATATTGTAGATACAAATATCTTCAATTGGTGAAATTTGCAAATAACTGCTTCATAAAATTCACAAATGTGCCTTTTTTACCTCCTAGCCATCTCAGACACTGTGCTTGGTTGAGGGTCACAAAGAAGGCAGAAAATATTGCTGTAATTGATCAACTCTAGGCTTCAACTCATTGCAAAAAGTGGAAAGTACATGCTGGGGTACTAATTATCAGATAAGGTAAAATAAAACTGGTCACTCTCACCAGCAACTGCCCAAGCTTGAGGAAATCGAAATAGAGTACTACTGTCAATTTGCCAAAATTGGTGACCACCCCATCATTACAGTTGTAATACTGAACTGGGCACAATTCATTGGAAAATATTGCAGAGTATGTACATGCAGTAACATTTATCCAGATGATTTTGCTATCATTAGAAGCAAGCCAAAACAGACTGGTAAGAAATAAATCACGAAAATTTCTTCTTCAATAAAATCTACCAGAACTTGATTAAGAAAATTTTTCACAAGACTTTGATTGGTCAATAAACTTAACCTATTGAAGAAGAAAACTTGCCTGTTTCTATAAAACCGTTTCTTCTTATATAATTTTAGTCCCACTATTAACTAAAATGCTAATTGATAGCATTTAAACAATAGAAGCAATGTTACATTATTGCCCCAGAAATATTCTTTAGACAAACACTTTCTATGCAAAATACAGGTGGCAGGTGCCACAGATTGCCTGCTTAATATATTCTTCCCCTGGCCGGGCACGGTGGCTCGTGCCTGTAAGCTTCAGCCTATGAAGCGGCAGGGGCTAGGGATCGCAGTTCAAGTCCCACCTGAGGCCCATAGCGAGACCTAGTTCCAAAAATATAGCTGGGCATGGTGGCGTGCACCTGTAATCCTAGCTACCTGGGAAGCTGAGGCTGGGGATTGCTTGAGTCTGTGGTACCCTGGGCAATGAGAGCCTGCGATTCCATGGGCAAAAATAGCAAGACCTAGTCTCAAAAAAAAAATATATATATATATATTCTTCCCCTTTCATTTTTTACAAATAGAACCATAACTTGGGGGTGGAGTTAAAAACCTGGCCAGTTGGAAATTTGAATACTGATCATTTATTTGAAGAAACTAAATACTACATGATTTCCTTAAATGTGATAATAGTATTGTAATTCAAGAGTTATCGTGTAGGATGACTTTTTTGTGGATGAAAAAATATGATGTTGGGGGAAATGATGTGAGGTGGCTGTAAAACTTGGGAATTGCTGTCCTGACATGGGCTCTGATCCTGCTGGTTCCTTTTGTTTGTGTTGGAGGTGTCTCTTCAGAAGCCTCTGTCATGCTTGACTTAGTCACAATGATGGGCACATTGAGTCCTTTATAGCTTCCCTGGCTGACCATAGCCTAGGTGATCCAGGGCAAGTTATGCAATGCAACCACCTGATTCTGGATTTCCTGGTACCTTTGGCATGACTCAGGTGCTGTGCTAGGTCACTTTTCATATATGTCCTGCCGATGGACAGATGAAGAGTTAGGTATCTTTTCAGATAATGAAGAATGAAAATGTAGATTCAATTATTTGTAATAGCCAGATGAGAATTTCAAGAAATTATGGACTTTGTATTGTATGTTAAAGTTGTAAATCAAAATGATTTGGTCAAGAATGAGGAAAAAGAAAAAATATATGATGTTTGAGATTTGCTTCAAAATATTATGGAATGTGGAAGTGAATACAGGTAAAGATAAAATGATATTGACTATGAATTCATCATTGAAGTCAGATCATCATGAATGTCTGAAGACTATCCTATCTACTTTTGTACATTATTTGAATTTTTTATTATAAAAAAGAAATAAGGATCAAATTAAGCTGAATTTTTATTACTAAGTAATTTTAAAGTAGTACTTTTTAAAAGAAAGAAAACTCCCCGTATTATCTTATAACTGCATATAGACAACACAATTCTGACTTGAAAAGCAAGAAAAAATCTGCTAAGAATTTATAGAAAATATTACTTTCTGATCTAGGGACCTCAGTACTTGTTTTGGTCTTTGTTTTTTCTGTCTGAGATGATCTAAGGAAGTATAAAAGCTGTCTTGAAACCACAAAGAAGCAAGCCATATTCTAGTAATGACAGAATAGGGAAGGAGAATTTTAGGACATTAAAAATTTTGGAAATTGCCGGACATGGTGGTGCATGCCTGTAAGCTTCAGCCTATGAAGCGACAGGGGCTAGGGATCACGGTTTGAGTCTCACTTGGGGCAACACAGCGAGACCTAGTCCCTAAAAATAGGCTAGGCGTGGTGGCATGCACCTGTAATCCCAGCTACCTGGGAAGCTGAGGCTGGGGATTGCTTGAGTCTGCGGTTCCACGGGCAAAAATAGTGAGACCTAGTCTCAAAAAAAAAAAAATTGGAAATTGACACCTCTTCACTGAGTTACATTTTAAATCTATGATCATATTTTGGTACTTTTATATTACTTTTTTAATTGAAGAAACTGCACTTTAGCATTATAAAAATTCCAGGTATGCTTCATTAAAAATCAACAGACATGTATACACTACATTATGTTCACCACTAGAAGTTCAATTATAACTTCTGGCATTTTTAGCTGCCTTTTCTTCCCTTTACTCATGTATTTTATAGTTTTGCACATAGATTAGTTTGTCCTCTTACACTGGCTTGACCGTTATTACATCTGTCTTTAAAGAAGTATATAGCTTTTCCTTATTTGCATGTTCTCATGAGCTATATCTGATGGCTGAAAAATGTTATTATGATCACGAAAAAGTTTATAGAAGACATTACTTTGAGAAGTTGAGGAAACAAAAGTGGTATTGACTGTAATGGCTTTGTCACAGTGCCTTCTTCTAGAGTAATGTAGAGTGACTTAAAGTACCTTACTCCAGATTGTTAATATAAAATAGATACTATGTTATTTAACAAAGAGAACTCCAGAAAAATAATTGAGGTATTTAATGAACAAAGCTGCCATAGTGTGACGCATGGATTTATTTATTTTTTTTCCATTTCAAATTGACAAAGCTTTCTGGTTTGTTTCTTGTTCTGTTTTGTTTAGATAATACTCCTTAGATGGATTTTTTTTTTTTTTTTGAGACTAGTTCTCACTATGTTGCCCAGGGAGCTGCAGACTCACGTTGCCCAGGGTACCACAGACTCAAGTGATCCCCACCCTCAGCCTCCTAGGTAGCTGGGATTGTAGGCATGTGCCACCATGCCCAGCTATTTTTTGAGACTAGTTCTTTCTATGGTGCCCCGGGTGGGTCTCGAACTTAAATGGATTTTATCTTACTGTTTTTTTTTTTTTAACGATTGCACATGCACACACACACACACACACACACACACACACACATATTTACATCATTGTGTACCCTGAGGTTCTCCCACCACATTGTCACCAGTGAACCTTTATCTAAATCTCTTGTGTTCATTCCCCTCCCCCTTGCTTTATGTTTTAGTTCTGCTGTCCATTTGTTAAGTTTTAACTTTTTCCTTTTTTTATTTATAATTTTTTATTTTTGGATTTTGTGCAGTACATGATTGCATAATTGTTGATCCCCATGGGATTACCTCACCCACCAGACCCCCTCTGATCTCTGCCGCCTTTCTTTTTAAAGTTTTAACTTTTTCTTGTTTATTTGTATAGGATTTTAGAAATAATGCACAATTACTTTAAAAGGCAGTTTGATTGTAATTAGAAAATGGTAAATAATTTACCTGATAATATTGATTTTAAGTGAGAAATTCAGAAAATATATTTCTTGAGAAGTTAAAAGAAGACAGTATTCCTGCTCCTCGCTCTGTTGGCAATATTAAGATCAACTTTACCCCTCGAGTATTTCCAACTGCTCTCCGGGAATCACAAGTAGCAGAAGAGGAGGAGGTAAATATAATAGCTGCTTACTGCATTGATCACAAATGAAAATACTTAATTTTTGCCCCATCTTTTAAAACTAAAATTGGTTCTAAACTTCTTAAGGATTCATTATACTAAAGAACTTCATGGATATGTTTTAGTATGTCTTCATGAGAAATACATATTTTGTGTAATTTTATGTCTTTTAATTCTGAAGAGAGCTCACTGATTTAATATACAGTGTTGTTGCTTATATCAAGAGATAAACTCTTAGGCTTACTATTTATTTTATCAAACATGTCATTTTCTATAATAGATTTTTAAACTTTGGATCAGTATGTGCTTTAATAAGAAGAGATCTGAAAAGCTATCATTAATATGTTATTGTAATTTATAATACCAGGAACTTTAAATAATGTGATATTTTGTAATTAATATCTTTATTTATAATATCTGAGCCTTAGAATTTTGACTGTTTTATCTTTGGTTACATAAGCTCTAAGAACTGCTTAATTTTTTTGCTGAAAGGTGTTAACTGATAATCTCTCAATTGAAAAGTTGTGGAAAAAATTGAAGATCCTTAAGATACAATGATTTATAAATATAAAATTCCTTATTAAACATTTATAAATTATATCTATAATTATAATTATTTAAAATAATTTGTTTTTCAGTTAAAAATATACATAAAAAGGTAAAATTATCATCACATGAACTATCAGAAGTGTACATGAAATTTAGGCTAGAAGTGTTTATACATGTGATAATACCACTAGTAAAGTTTAAGCAACTGTATAAACTGAAACTCTAAGATCACCAGTATCCAATAGCATAGGAGTCTGCTCAGGCAGCTGCAACAAAATCCCTGAATTGAGTGCATAATATACAGACATTTATTTCTCACAGTTCTAGAGTCTGGGGAGTTCAAGATCAGTATGGATGGGAGAAGGAATGAGTGCTTCTTACAAGGATCCATTCTAATCTAATCACTTCATCTAAACTTGACATCTCCCAAGTCATTTCATTGGTCATCAAAGCTTCAGTATTTGAATGTAGGAGGTACATAAGCATTCAGTCCATTAGAAATAGTGTTTTTATCTAATCTATGAAGATAGAAAATCTAAAAATAACAGCTAATAAAAATAAGATCTTTGTATTCATTAGATTTCATTCTCATTTCAGTGGTTACACAAACAAGCAGAGGCTCGAAGAGCAATTAATACCGATATTCCTGAACTTTGTGATTTAAAAGAAGAAGAAAAGAACCCAGAATGGTTAAAGGACAAAGGAAAGTAAGTTGTTTGAGCTCTGACCAGGAAATTTATGATACAAGTAGATATTAGCACTTACCACATTTTCTAGGTATCTTGCTGTGTGTGTGTGTGTGTGTGTGTATGTTGTGTATTGTTGTTGAGAGACTGTACAATTAAGCAAATTAGGTAGGCAGGGTCTCAATATTTAAAAAGTTAATTTGTATGACAGAAAAGCCTTATATATTTATTTTTGTGCTTAAATGTTATAGAAATGAAAATATCACATCTTTTGGATTGCTTTCTAAAATCCCTTTTACAATGAACATACATCCTTATATCTTTTTTAAAAGTATGATTTTTAGAAGTTAAAGCTTCTTTGTACATTCATATCCATCTTTAAAGATTGCCAAATTGTGTTATTAACATTTATCCAGGCAACCCTTTTATTTATTCATACATAGTTCTATGTGTGAATATTTACATATAGTTATTAAAAATAGTGAATTATGGTATCATCTGAGTGGCAATATAAGTATATATTTTAAGATAGTTGTAAATACTGTCTTTATGCATTTGTCTGTCTTTCGTATGAGTTTCCTATTATTGCCCTAAAAATATTGCAAACTTAGCAGTTTGTTTGTTTGTTTGTTTGTTTATTTATTTATTTGAGACTAGATCTCGCTATTTTTGCCTGTGGAACCACAGGCTCATGATGCCTGGTGTACCACAGACTCAAGGAATCCCCAGCCTCAGCTTCCCAGGTGGTTGGGATTACAGACACATGCCACCATGCCCAGCTATTTTTTGGAACTAGGTCTTGCTACGTGCCCCTAGCAGGACTTGAACTGTGATCCCTGACCCCGACCACGGCTTCCTAGGCTGCTACTTACAGGCATGTGCCACCATGCCTGGCCAAACTTAGCAGTTTTAAAACAAGACAAATTTATTATCTGATACTCCTGGAAGTCAGAAAGCCAAAATGGGTTGTACTGGACTAAAATCAAGGTATCGATTACCATTCCTTTTGATGGTGAGACCTAGTCCCAAAAAAATAGCTGGGCATGGTGGCGCGTGCCTGTAATCCCAGCTACCTGGGAAGCTGAGGCTGAGGATTTGCTTGAGTCTGTAGTACCCCAGGCAACATGTCCCTGCGGTTCCACAGGCAAAAATAGCAAAGACCTAGTCTCAAAAAAAAAAAAAAAAGAAAAGAAAAGAAAAAAAAAAAGATTCCTTTTGAGGCCCCAGGAGAAAATCTCCTTCTTTACGTTGTGCAATTTGTAGGCTACCCCTGTTTCTTGGCTTGTGACTCTCAACTAGTCCTTCTAACACTCAGACCTATGATTACATAGTCACATCATCTCTGACTCTCCTGTCTCCTTCTTTCTTTCAAAAGGACCCTTGTGATTGTAATAGTCTTGGATAATTTCCCAAGATTTCTCAAGATCCTAAATTTAACCACATTTGCAAATTCCATTTGCCATGTTAGCATATTTATAGGTTATGCCGGCATGGTGGCACGTGCCTGTAAGTAACAGCCTATGGAGTCACAGCTGGAACTGGGGATTATTGTTCGAGACCAGGGCAACATAGCGAGACCTAGTTCCAAAAAAATAGCTGGGCGTGGTGGTGTGCAACTGTAATCCCAGCTACCTGGGAAACTGAGGCTGGGGATGGCTTTAGTCCATGGTACCATGGGCAATGTGAGCCTGCAGTTCCACAGGCAAAAAATAGTGAGACCTAGTCTCAAAAACAAACAAACAAAAAACACAAACATATTTTTAGGTTCTGGGGATTAGAATATGAACTTCTTGTGGTGGCAGGGAAGTATTATCTGTTCATCACAACATCTAGATTTTTCTTTTCTTCTCCCCCATTCTTTCTTGATCTTTTCCCCCTGCCTGTTGCAATACCAGGGATTAATCTTTAAAATTTTCTGAAGATCAGAAGCCTGAAACTGACTGGTTCCTACATGATCCTTCCTCTTCTTTCCCTTCTTTCTTTCCTCCTTCTTCCCTCCCTTCCTCTCAATTTATTTAGTCAATTAAATAAATATGTATTGCTTACTTCTTACTAGGTCAAATATACTAGTCCCTGACCTACATAGATCAGTGGAGGAGAGAGAGAAACTCAGAAACATACTGTGTCAGAAGTTCAATACATAAGGCCAGGCATGGTAGCGCATGCCTGTAGGTGGCAGCCTAGAAAACCACAGCTGGGGCCAGGGATCGCAGTTTGCATCCTGCTGGGGGCACATAGTGAGATATAGTCTCCCCCCAAAAATAGCTGGGCATAGTGGCGCATGCCTGTAATCCCAGCTACCTGAGAAGCTAAGGCTGGGGATTTCTTGAGTCTGTGGTACCCTGGGCAATGTGAGCCTGCGGTTCCCCAGGCATAAATAGCAAGACCTAGTCTCCAAAAAAAAAAAAAGTTCAATACATAGAAGAAAAGAATACAATAAAATAGGAGTGGAGAAGCAGGACTTCTCACCTTAAGGGGAAAAAAATAAGTTCAGGACAGGCTCCATAGAGAATATAACTACTGAGCTCCTCTTAATGGTAAGTAGAAATTTCAAGAGAAAGGCATTAGTTTCAGGTAGAGGAAACTGTGAGCAAAAGCTCAGAGATATGAAACAGTGTTATAAATAAGTGAAAAACTGCATGTGCTTTATTTTTTTACTAAAGCATAAAATTTAAGGCTAGGAATAGTGATAAACGGTCAAGAAAATAAGCTGTAGTCTTATATACTTGGTTAAGATTCTTAGATTTTATTCTGTAAGATAGAGGAAAACTGTGTGACAGAAACCAAGGCAAATACTTTGAACTGTAGCCTTGTGGAGGTAAGAAGGGGACAGTTTGAGAACTATTCAGAAGGTGAAATAGAACTTCTTGATTGGTTGTTGAGAATTTAGGAAGAAATTGTTGTAGATGACTTCTTGATTTCTAGTTTAAATGATTCCTCTTATAATGCCACTAACTGAATTAGCGAACTCTAGAAGAGGAAGGGCCAATTGAGAAAGAATAAAGGTATGAAAGAAATGATTTTTGTTCATTAATCTTGTGCCCATCTCTCCCCCAACAGGCTTCGTGGACATGGTTAGACTATCCTTTGGCACAGGTCTTATGGTGTTAGAACTGGCTGGTGGTTCTAAATTGTGTTTGTTGGTGTTATTATTAATATCCTAATAATGTGATTTAAATCTTAGAGTTCAAAGAGTAGATTATGGTGGCTTGTGCCTGTAAGCTTCAGCCAATGAAACAGCTGGGGCTAGTGATCGTGGTTTGAGTCCTGCTTGTGGCAACACAGCGAGACATAGTCCCCAAAATAGCTGGGCATGATGGCATGTGCCTGTAATCCCAGCTACCTGGGAAGCTGAGGATGGGGATTTCTTGAGTCCATGGTACCCCGGGTAACGTGAGTCTGCAGTTTCATGGGCAAAAATAGCGAGACCTAGTCTCAAAAAAAAAAAAAAAAAGAGTAGATTAGATCATTGAGTCAGACTTGGAATTTTGACCAACAAGCACAGCAAAGATTGTGTGTGTGTGTGTGTGTGCGTGTGTGTGTGTGTGTGTGTGTGTATAAACTTCATTGATTGCTGACAAAAGCAATGAATTGGCAGCAAGCTGGGACAGACGTACTTTTTGACAAACAGGCATGACTGGTAGTTGTAATTACTTTAGTCTCTATTGTTTTTACCTCTTTATTGACTCAAATTAGGTAGAAAAAGAAAGAAAAGCAAAATAAGAGGGGAGAGATAGAGTGTTGAAAATGAGGAGATACTGATGAAACTTGGTGACTAATACTTCCAGAGAGTCAGAAAAAAGTAAAAATTAATTATTGTGTCAAGTACAAACAAATAAAAGGTAAGACTTGTTAGAGAGAAGTGTACTCTCTAGCACTGTAATGCAGTACAAAAGATAGACATGGTTCTAGCAATTAAGGAGCAGTGTGTTACATCTAAGCCAAAGGGTGAAATACTTTCATCTCCAGAGGACTTGTATCATGGTAGTCTTCTATAGTTGCATAAGCAAAAAGCAGTTTTATTATCCTTACTGTGCTTTAACATAGGGGGGCCCCTTTTTCACAAAAAATGAAAGAGAACAAGATTTTCAATAGATTAGTAGCTCGAAGAAACTGTTTAGTAGAATGTCTGATCCAAAAGTAGAACAAGTCTTAGAACAAGTCACAGTGTGTTTTATTTTTCTTTTCCAAGCTTTCTACTACTGTGGCTTAGTTTTAAGTGCTGAATATACCTTTTAGGAAAATATAATAGCTTAGGTAATTTTACTTACTTGTGAACGTATTTTGCTTTTCCAATTAACACTGTGAACCTGAGCAAATGGGGATAGGGACTGGGGATGACCTAGGTGGTGGGTCCTTACACATTTACCATTGTAGGACAAGACTCAAAAGGAGACACATGGGAAGAAACAGCAATAATTGGGTTTACTTATATGGAGGCAAAATTTGAAGCTAAATAGGAGAGGAAGAGCAAGTTTATAAGCTGGTGTGTGGCAGATGTTCTGTCCTAGCTCATGTTGCGGTGTTTAAGCCAAAAGCCACATGTGAAGATGGCAGCTGTTCCTCCAAGGAGAGTCTGGGGTCAGCCTCCACTCATGGAGGATCAAAGTGCTGCCACTCATCAGAAGTAGCAATCTGGAACCTCATATGCAAACCTAACAGCTAGCCAGAGATCCAAAGCAACAGATAACAGAAGCAATCAGAATGCAGAAACTGAAAATCAAGATGATGTTGTCCAATGAAAGAGCAAGGAGATCCTCTGCTCCTGCTTTAGTATTATTATTATTATTATTATTATTATTATTATTATTTGTTAAAAATTTTTTAAAATTGATTACACATATGTATATTGTACATCATTGTCTACACTGAGGTTCTCCCACCATCTTATCACCTGTGAACCATCATCTTATTCTCTTGTGCCCATCCCTTCCCCAATTTTACCCTCTCTGCTCCTGCTTTTAGACTTAATGGTCTCCCTACTCCTTCCCTTGATCCCAACCAGTCTCCTCTGACATTTCCCTCCTCAGGAAGGGCTTTGGGAGCTCCAAAACTCCACCTTCTTTGTGGTGCCATTCTCTGCCTTGCAAGCTGCTAGTTTCAGCCCTTCTCAAGGCTGCAGGGCAGAACTAGGATGTCAGCAGGTCTGCTCACTGCACTGATGTGGCAACTATTGCAGCATGCCCAGCCTCATGGCATCCCACACCCAGACTAGTAGAAGCTGTAGTGCTGCTCTGACAATCTGAGGGATGGCTGGGGCAATCAGGCTGATTCTCCTGACAGTGGCAGTGGCCCCACTCAGTCTCTGCACTGCCTATGTGAGAGGAAGTGGGGCTGTCTTCTGCAGTGGTACAGGGACCTAGAAGCAGGCATGCTTCCCCTTCAATACACAGTCCTATCAGACTAGACCAATCCAGGGGTGGCCATTCCAACAATTTTACCAAGTAGCTTTTTACTGAGAACATGTTACACAAAATAGAGTCTAGTGCTCTAATTTAGAAATGTTCATTGCATGATGTCACTTAAACTTCCTTACATGACTCATAATATGTAAATAATTTTACTAGCTACCATAGCTACCCTTCCAGACACTTGTAGTCATATAAAATAGATGGATCATTGTTAGGTCACATTTTACTCTGTGCTTGATTTTTAATCTAAGTCATTTTGGACCCTGTCTTAACCCTAGAATTAAAAGTTCCTTCTACCTCCAGGATCATAACTCACTCTTTTTTTTTCTTTTTTTTTTTTTTTGAAACTAGGTCTCCCTATTTTTGCCCATGGAACCATAGGCTCACGTTGCCCAGGGTATCACAGACTCAAGCAATCCCCAGCCTCAGCTTCCCAGGTAGCTGGGATTACAGGCATGTGCCACCACGCCCAGCTATTTTTTGGAACTAGGTCTCGCTGTGTTGCCCCAAGCGGGACTCGAACCATGATCCGTAGCCCCAGCTGCTTCATAGGCTGAAGCTTACAGGCACGAGCCACTGTGCCTGGCTTCATAACTCATTCTTGACAGCAAATTTTCAAATTGTACAGGAGTGAATTAAGGATCTATAATTTTATAATTCTATAATCTTTCACCTAGCAATGTATTACTCTTCCCCCACCCCATATTATTCTTGTTACATAAAATCACTCTCTATCCAAGTTCTGCTGTCTGGATTTTCTTTCTATATTCTCTTAACCTCAGTAATAGATTTTTTTAAGTGTGTAATTATTATTAAATTATTAAATAATTAAAGAATGTAGAATTGGTGCCTCCAGAGAAGACTCCTGGAAGACTACAACATGAGAGTCTTGTTGAGACTCTCAACAATACTGAGAGGAGGGGGGAGCAAAGGCAGCGATGACCCCTGAGTAAGCCCCCTAAAGCCTGGAGAGCCTAGGAGGGGGGACAGGTGGGGTTTTAGCCCCATTCACCAGTGCATGGTTGTGGCATGGGGCAACCATCTGCAGCCCAGATTGGCTGGGGCATGTTTCTCTCCAGCCCCCACCTTGGGGGGGCTTGGGAGGACACATGCTCAGCCATCTGATCCCCGCCCCCATGCAGGGAGGTACCATCACGTGGGGGGGAAAGGGGCAGAATGCCCCTTCCATTTCACTCTCACCCCAGCTAATCTTCAGAAGAAGAAAGACTATACATAATACAAACTCCATCATAGAATGGGCAAGAGACCAGGTAAAAATCCAGCCCACAAGCTTGAGCTGGACAAAGCAGATGGACAATTGAGAGAACCAGTATGTGCAAGACAGGAGGAACAACTATGGAAACACGATGTCACGAGGTGCACCTATGTGCTCCCTGGGTCTAGAAGACCCAAGACTTCATTTCAGAGATGCCTTCTAAGAGACCAAGGCACCCCTCCCCACACTATGGGAGAAGAGAGGAAGGCCAAGAACTAGGGGCATTGACCCCACAGCAGAGCTGCAAAGTGAGTCAGAGGAGATGATCTACAATTGCCACTCACAGATGCTTGTATCCACAGAGAAACTTCTTCACTGATACTGGCAGGGGATGATACCTTCAAAATCTGACCCAGAATCATAAGATAAAACAGCAAAACAACAGAGAAGGGAGTGAAGAAGACAGCCTCCACCAAGAAAGCATGGATGGACCACAAATAAATATAGACTGGCTGTCCAATGCAATCTTTTTTTTTTTTTTGCTGGGGGGGACTTAGTTTAAATATAGTATATATGACAGTAATAGCATAAAAGTAGTTAAATGGAATTTTTTTAAGATTATAAAATTTATTCTGGTTGACAATTTAGGCCATAGACATGTACATAAAAATTCCATAAAAGGGATCAGTGTGTGTGGGGGGGAAGGGGGGTGGAGATGGGAGGGAGTGGTCAGGGAACGAAGGTGGTGGGTGAGCTCCAGGGAATACAAAGATGTGAAACATATATAAACAAATAAATTAAGAAAAAAGAGGAATCAGTACAATGTCTACGCTGGGGAGAAGCAGCTCTCCTCCTACCTGCCTGGCACTATGCAGATGGCTCTCTTTTTCTTTCTCCATTCCCTAATAACCCTGTCCTATTTTTTAATTTAATTTAAATTTTTTAAAATTTGCATATATATATGTATATTTATATTTATATTACATTAGTCCATTATTGTGTACCCCGGGGCTTTCCCACTTCACTAACATTTGTTAACCATCCTGATCTTTTGTGCTCTTCACCTCCCCTGCCTTCTTCCCTCTCCTCTCTCGCTCTATGGTTCAGTCCCATTGGTTGTTTTCATTCTTTCTTATTTGTTTGTTTGTTTGTTTTTCCCTATATCCATCATATAAGTGAGCCCATCCTGTACTTCTCTTTTCCTTTTTGACTTATTTCTGCTAATATGAGTCTTTCTAGTTCCATCCAGGTTGCTGTGAATGACATGTGTTTGTCCTCCTTGATAGATTGGATGTGTAGTATTCCATTATGTATATGTACCACATTTTTTTTAGCCAATTATCTGTTTTGGGGCATTTGGTTTGTTTCCAAATCTTGGCAATTGTAAACAGAGCTGTGATGAACATGCGCATACAGGTGTCCTTTTGAGTTAATGTTTTCATGTCCTCTGGGTAGATTCCTAGTAGTGGGATTGCTGGGTCAAATGGTAAGTCCACTTTCAATTGTTTGAGAGTCCTCCACACAGTCTTCCATAGTGGCTGGACCAGTTTGCACTCCCATCAGCAGTGTAAGAGAGTTCCTTTTTCTCCACATCCGCGCCAACATTTGTTGTCTGTTTTATTTATGTGGGCCATTCTTACTGGTGTAAGATGGTATCTCAGTGTGGTTTTAATTTGCATTTCCCTGATTATTAGTGATGTGGAGCATTTTTTCATATGCCTATTAGCCATCTGTATCTCCTCTTTGGTGAAGTGTCTTTTTAGTTCTTCCCATTTTTAGAGTGGGTTTTTTGCTTTGTTTTTGTTGAGCTGTAGGAGCTCTTTGTGGATCTTTGTTATCAGACCCTTGTCACTTGTCTGGAGGGCAAAAATTTTCTCCCAGTCGGTTGGGTTTTTTTTTTTTTTGTTTTGTTTATTGTCTCTTTTGCTGAACAGAAACTTTTTAGTTTGTTATAGTCCCATCTGTTTATGTTTTCCTTCATTTTTTTGCTGGCCATATTGTTTCCCCAAATGGATTTCTGAGGTGAAATTCATGAAGGGTTTTGCCCAGGTTTTCTTCTATGTATTTTATGGTTGTAGGTCTCACTTCCATGTCCTTTATCCATTTTGAGTTATGCCCAATGCAATCTTAAGACTGAAAACCTACCAGAAAGGTTTGCCTGGTTCCAACAATACAGTCCCTCACCCAATGAAAGAACACTGCCACAGAAAAGAGACTAATGGACTTAACAGACACTAGTAAACAACAAAGAATGAGCTTGAGAGAATTGAGGAAGGAAGGAGGAAGGAGGGGAGGTAGCACAAAAACCATTTACTGAGGTTGTGATTTAAAGAATAAAAATAACTGAATGAATAGGAAAATAATTAATTAATTGATTAATTAAAAAAAACAGAGGAGGGAACTTTACTTTTCCACTTTGACGTAAGAAATTTTAGAGGTCATGGAAGAGAAAAAAAAAAACATGTTTTTCAGCACTGTGAGGTAGGCAGCATAGTGGTTGTAACCCAGATTTTGTGGAGCAAGGCACCGAAATGCAGAGATTAAGTGACATGTCCAGTGTCAGAATACTGGTGAGTGATAGACTGAGGAAAGAGTGAAGATGGCTTCTTTGGAAGAGAGGTCCCTGATGCTTGGGCATGGAATTATACCCTGGACACCCAGAGCCAAAGTCTTTCCTTACTGCCTTTCTCACATTTTCCTGCTCAAGGTTCCTGCTAGGAGATAGTTGATGCCTTGGAGAGGAGGTGACTGAACCAAGAGAATGACCAAAATCTGGACCCAACTCCTTAATACTTGACCCAAAAAAACGCCTTTATTTACCATGGAAGGGGAGATCCAAATGTGCCCATCTCCCTCTCACTCACTTCCCTTGTTGATTCCATCAACTACTTTGTGGTGAGACTTCTGAAGGTCAGGTGAACCCCCTGAATGACCACTTGTCTACTTGATTCCCTAACTGCCTTAGAATCCAGAATATCCCAGGCCAACCATCCATATAATGGATCCACACAGAATTTACTTCACCTTAACTGAACTCTTGATGAGTAAGGGCAAAATTAACTGGCATTACAATGTGTTAGGCTGGTGCTTGGTTGGTAAAGAATCATGCTAGTCATTCCCCAGCATCTCACTGACTAAAGTTCTGATCACCCATCTGGGGAGTAGGACTGATGTCTGGCTGTCACTTGTTCATCACATTCCAGTCTCTGCTGTACAGACTGCAGCCATTACTCTTGATGCTCCTCACTGATATGATTCCATAGTACCTTTGATAGAATGGTTAGTGGAAATGATAATTTTCAATTATACCCTATTGTTTATCTAAATGCTCCTTTTACTGCTGCTGAAAATGCTGCTGGAGATGGCCCGTGGGTTTTCTTGACTGCACATACTTTTCTCGTGAAGGCTATATTTTAATCTCTTAAGAATGTTTCTTTTTGTGAAGTCAGTCATGACCCACTTCTGTCTATTCCTGAGGCTCCCTTACAAATAGATGGGCTCTCGTCTTCTGTCTACCCACTGGAAGAATCCTTATCCATGTGCTCAGGGGAATCTGGAATCTTTTCATATCACTTGTGAAATCTTCAGCGCTTTCCAAAAGCTGGCCATAGCATCCTGAACTCCATAAGCTGTAAGCAATTCCTTAAACCCCAGCAAGGCACTGGGGTCCTCTTTGGGAACCACACCTGATGGATGCCTGAGGTCTGCTGCAGCATGCTTATCAGACCCCCAACAATCAGTTGTTTGTAGGTTGAAGATCTATCTTTCAGAATCTTCACTATCTGCAAAGTACTTCTCTGATTGCCTTATTGAGCAGATGGTGTATGGATCCCTGAGTCTCTTCAAACTTGCAAAATTTTCTCTGCTGCCACAACCCAGTCACTTTCACTTGTTCTTGATGACACCATAGTTATAGGCTGGCCCTCTTCATGAACTCCTTCCTGAGAAGCATCTTCACCAGGCCTTTCAGGGGAATATTTCTACTTGCTCTTGACATTGCCTTGGGATTAAATGAAGCCTGTTCCTCATTACTGTCACTGAGAAGTTTCTTTACCAGGTTCTTAGGGGGCTTCAAAGACACAGAGCAACTGTCAGTCATTATAGGTGGTGTGGCTCAGGAATTGTACAGAGATCTCTGTTTGACTTGGACAAAAGAACAGTGCTTAGTATGTTTGTTTTGAAGCATGTGATTGAATTCTGGGAATGAGGACAAGAAGAGGAGCAGAAAAGTAATGAGTAAGGGAGTCCTTTCTTCATAGGTCAAGTCAACCTAAAGCAAGTTAATCCAGACATACTAAGCTTAATTCCAGGTTTTACTTTTATTCCTTTATTATATTTTTAATAATTTTTAAATTTTTCTTGAATCTTTGATCAACTTTATATACTTACTGTTCCCTTTAGGAATGGCCCACCCACCAATAATCCACCCATATACTGCCATCTCTCTCCCCTGTGACTCTCCTCCTCCCACCATCACACCAGCTCCTTTCTCACTGCAAGCCATGGATTGATAGCTACCTTCATTGTTTTCCTGCAACAACGTTCTTTTCCTGGGTGATGATCTGTGCTCCAGGAATAACTGGAGGCTGGTAGCAAGGCAGAACATGGCAGGAACTTCTTGTTGGTTAGGTGGGTGGAGTGGTTCTCTGGATCCCTTGATTTTGGAACCTCTTGTGCTATAGGGGACTGTCCTGTTTGCTGCAGGCCAGTGTGGTATCTGGTATCATCAGAGAGACAGATTTTATATTCTACCTAGGGCTCTGTTCCTTTTAAGATTGAGACTGCTTTGGTTTTGTTTGCACTGGTTGCCTCTGCTTCTGATCCCTACCTTTGTGTGTAGGAGCCTGCTATTTGCTGACTGAATAACCTAGTCCCAGCTTATGCCAATCTAAATCCCTGTAAGCTTGCTGTTTCTGAATTTTCTATTCTGACTCCTTGTCTGGATATCCTTTTATGTTGGACTTTTTGATGCTGATTTTTGACTGTTAACCATCTTCTCCTAACCCAGAATTCCACTTTCCCAATTGAATTTCTTTCTAATAGTTAAATTTGAGTCTATGCCCTGGAAATAACTATGAGGAGTTAGCCTACACAGTTTTGTGGCTACTGGCATACTGGAGACACATAGGTCTGAGGAATATGACATTGTAATTTAAGACATAGCAGGCAACATGAGCTTCATGGTGGTTTCCCATGGAGCCCAGTTTGGAGGCAGTCTCAGGTTTGCACCACATCTGAAAAGGCCACACATAAGGAACACAATTTTTTATAAGGGAATTAAAATCAAGTCTGCCCAGCCTTTGTCCCACAAGGAGATAGTATTTTTTAATATAAGCAGCAAATAAATCTGCCCTTTCTACAGAGAGGACAGACTCTCTTCCAAGGCTGTGTGCTAGGCAAATATTTTTGAAAAGAGAATCTGAAATAAAAGCTGTCAGTGCCTCTGACAGGACATGCCAAAGTTTAAGAGACCTGTAGAAAACTGTCTCCCAGTAGCCCCTTGCACCTGCTGCTTTCAGGACAAAGTTGCCAAATCTACCTTGCTCTGCTGCATTCTTTCAGTTATTTATGAAAAAGAGCCTTTTTATGCTTTCCTTTTTTTTTTTGCTTTTTTTC
>PVHY01018946.1:0-28324 GCA_004024945.1 Uropsilus gracilis | reverse complement strand
TAAAAACAACAGAAATTTATTCTTACAGCTCCTGAGGGTAGAAGTCTGGCATCGAAGTGTCAGCAGGGCTCTGTTCCCTCTGGTGACTCTAGAAGAAGCTGCTTTTTTTTTTTTTCTTTTTAGAGACTAGCTCTCTCTGTGTTGCCTGGGATTGTCTCGAATCTGCAGACCCAAGTAACCCCTAGCCTCAGTCAGGTGCATGCCAGCATGCCCGTCTTAAAAGAGGCTTGTTCTTTGTCTCCTCCACCTGCTGGCAGTTGCCAGCAATCCTTGCTGTTCCTTGGCTTGTAGCCCCATCCCTCAGTGTTGCCTGCTACCTTTTAAGATGTTCCCCAATGATTCATGCCTCCTAACTTGCACTTGTTTGTGCCATGTGCCAGCTCTCCCCTGTGCCAGCCTGGATCTGGATACCCAAGAAGGGGTAGTTCATTACTTCTGAGACTAGGTAGGAAAAGACACCGCTGTTACCATCTTGGTTCTGTTTTAAGCTGCTACTGTATTGGGGGGGGGTGGGTCATTTGTTACTCAGCAATAGCTGTTTCAATGACCGACAACATACAGGACAGCGGTCCCACTAGGTGGCGCCCTTTAGCCTAGGTGCACAGTAGGTGTGGGTTATCACACCTGATGACATTTGCACAAGGACAAAATTGTTTCACAACCTGTTTCTGGGAACGTATTCCTATCATTAAGCAATGTATGGCTGTCCATGGATGCGCTTTGCACATGCTCACGTAAAGGATCAAGCCCCATGAACCATTTCGAATTTTAGCTTCTTTGCATTGTATCTTTAGGATCAATTCCCAGGAGTGGAATTTCTGAGTCAAAGGATCTGGCTATCTCAGAGTCAGGTCACCAGAAAAATTGTATACAATACACAGCAGGTCCTCAAATAACACTGTTAGTCATCGCAGCACTAATGAGAAAAAAGAACAAAACAAGCTATTCGAGGGCGTGATTTCAGTCGAGGTAGCTCTGCTTATAGTTTCCAAGAACCTCTTAGCAGCATTAAGGATGTATTGCACACAGCTACCAGTGAGGAATTGGCATTATCACTTCTGTTGCAGCTGTATCAGCATCAGGTATATCTGAAAGGACCCTTTAACATATATTTTCTTGTCCTAAATCTTAGATTCCATTATGCTGTTTGGGGTTTAGAAGGCTCTGCCAGCGATGTGCAACAAGTTAGCGGACAGGCTGCCTTAGTCATTCTGAGCCTTAGTTCCCCACTCACAAGAGGGATTTCCACTGACATTTTTATTATTATTTTTTTTGAGACTAGGTCTCGCTATTTTTGCCTGTGGAACTGCAGGCTCTTATTGCCTGTGGTACCACAGACTTAAGCAATCCCCAGCCTCAGCTTCCCAGTTAGCTGGGATTACAGGTGCGCGCCACCACATTCAGCTATTTTTTTGGAACTAGGTCTCACTACGTGCCCCCAGCGGGACTCGAACCATGATCCCTGGCCCCAGCCGTGGCTTCCTAGGCTGCCGCTTACAGGCTTGCACCACCATGCCCAGACTCCACTGACATCTTTAAAGGGAAAAGAACTTAGATTTATTGAGCAAGTACTCTGTACCTTTTTTTTTTTTTCCTTTTTTTGAGCTAGGTCTCACTATGTTGCCCGGTGTAGTCTCGAACCGTGAAGTCAAGTGATTCCCAGCCTCAGCCTCGAGTAGCTGGGATTACAGGCACGTGCCACTGCATGGGGCTGTACTCTGTACCCTTGTACCATGCTAAGCCCTTTCAAGAATTATCTCCTCCACATGCATTGTCTATCTGTTGAGCACTTACCTTGCACCAGACTCAAGTCTGTACATGGCATACAGCAGGGCCTACAACAGACACAACCCTCTACGTTTAGAGACGCTACTTCACTGTGAGAGAAACTAACAATAAATCACACAAGCGAGTGAACCTGTAGAAAGCCAAGGTGCTGTGGGTAAAAACAAAGAAGGGAAGGGAAATAAGAAGTACCACAGGACAGATTTTAAATATCAAGCAATGGCGAAAGCAGGCCTCACACAGAGAAGCTGACATTTGAACAGAGATTTCGAGACGGTGAAACAGGGAGTCAAGGCGACGTGTAAGCAAAGAAATTCTGGGCAGCAGGAACAGCCAGAGCAAATGTCTGGGGGTTCAGGACCACGCTGGCGCTGGCACGTTGGAGGAACAGAAGAAACCTGCTTGGCTGGAGCAGAGAGAGCTGGACAAGAGGGGAGGGGAGGGCAGGGAGGGAGCGGGGCAGGTCGTGCAGGGCTGAGTGGACAGGGGAAGGACTTTGGACTTCTAACCCAAAGGAGGCAACAACCGCCAGGACTGCCTGCTGAGGTGGGATTGGACCTGACTCAGGTGCTCGTGGGTGCCCTCTGGTGGGTATTGTGGGGAGCACAGAACGGGTATGGGCAGGAGTCAGGGACCAGGGCCAAAGGGATGGGGTTGAGCAGACTTGTGGGTAGCTGGATTCTGGGTATTATTTTGCAGGCTGAGTCCATGGGACTTGAAGACAGAGTGCAGGCATAAGAAAAAGAGAGGGACCAAGGATGACATCAGGGTTTTTTTGTTTGTTTTTTATTTTTTGATACTAGGTCTCGCTGTGTTGCCCAGGGAACCACAGACTCACGTTGCCCGGGGTACCATGGACTCAGTGATCCCCAGCCTCAGCTTCCCAGGTATCTGGGATTACAGGTGCACAGCACCACACCCAGCTATTTTTTTGAGACTAGGTCTCAATATGTTGCCCTGAGCGGGTCTCAAACCTTTGAATTCAAGCGATTCCTAGTCTCAGGACTCCCTTCTCAGGCTGGGATTAAAGGCGTGTGCCACCACATCTGGCCCAGTTGTTTTTGATCAAAACAACCTGAAGAGTGGAGTCTCGAACTGGACCCTACTGACAACACTCATGTGGTAGTTCATCATTATTTCCAGCTTCCAAATGTAAAAACAAGCTCAGAGAGGGAAAGCAGATACTGTAGGACCACAAAGCAAGAAACTGCTGAGATGGGATTCAAATCCTGTGACTCCAAACCCATGCCTTTCTTACTTTCCAGAGCCAACTGTTTGTGTCTGGGTAGAACCTTCCCACTCCCCTCTTCCACCTCTGTCACCATGACAATGAAACC
This sequence comes from Uropsilus gracilis, assembly GCA_004024945.1. Classification (NCBI taxonomy): domain Eukaryota; kingdom Metazoa; phylum Chordata; class Mammalia; order Eulipotyphla; family Talpidae; genus Uropsilus; species Uropsilus gracilis. The sequence continues at coordinate 25,202 of PVHY01018946.1, read as the reverse complement.
CAGTTCATCTGCTTACTGATGGGCTCCAACAACTTCCGCAAACCTACTGACTTAATTCAACACAAACGTGTGATGCCAAATGAAGGTCAAGCCAGACACGGATCTCAAGGGGCTGAAAGCAGGGTGTCCGGAAGCTCTGGGGAAGATGCTTCCTTCCTTTCCCAGTTTCCAGAGGCAACCTGCCTTCTAGGGCTCTTGATCTACATCTTCAAATCCAACAAAGACCAGTCGGTATTTCTCAGTTCTTACCGCTCTGATGTAGACAGCTCCCCCTCTTTCTTCCCCCTGAACGGGTTTAAGAGATGATTTGGGCCCACACAGTCAATTTAGAATCATTTCTTCACCTGAAAAGTCAACATGCCTACTGCCAGGCGTGGTGGCATGCGCCTGTAATCCTAGCACTACGAGGCAAGAGGCCTGGGATCGCTTGAGTTCATGGGTTCAAGACTACCCCAGGCAACATAGGGAGACCTGGTCTCGAAAAAGCAGCCAGGTGCAGTGGCGGACACCTGTAATCCCAGCTACCTGGGAGGCTGAGGCTGGGGATCACTTGAGTCCGTGGGATCGGGACTACCCCAGGCAACATAGCGAGACCGAGTCTCAAAAATAAATAAATAAATAACTAAAAATCCAACGCTCCTTCTGCTGACATTACAAGTTTACAGGTTTATAGGGAGTAGGTAGACTTTTGGGAGGAAGACCTCCACTCTGCCCACCATACTCCATGAGCTCACAAGAACCTCTATGACCTCATGTGCCCAGGATCAAATTTAAAAGGTTGTCCAGGCACACAGTTGGACAAACCTCTCGCTGGAAATTTGAGCCTAGTTGTCCGGAATCTCCAGCATCATGGGATCCCAACCCGACAAAACTCCGGAGCCTTACTCCAGAATTCAGACCCTGTTTAGGAAGGTCAAGACCTTCTTCACCAAAACCCCAACCCCACCTCTGTCCCCAACCCCTCCCCGGAACTCAGGCTGTACTCATGTGTATGGGTACGTGTTTGGACATGTATTTGCGAATGAGCTAGAATATTTCCCATCCCAGCAGGTGAGTTTGGAACCACAGGTCTCCAGCCTGCACTGCAGACTATGCTTCTTCCCTTCCAGCTGACCTTGAACTCCAGCTGACCTTGAACTCCATCTAAAAGCAGAGGGAAGGGGGGGGCTTTTTTTTTTTTTTTTGAGACTAGGTCTTGTTGCTATGTTGCCCAGGGTGGTCCCCATCCTGCGGACTCAAGTGATCCCCAGCTTCAGCCTCCCAGTAGCTGGGATTACAGGCACGTGCCACCGTGCCCGGCTGCTTTTTCAAGACCAGGTCTTAATATGTTGCCCAGGATAGTCTTGAACTCATGGACTCAAGCGGTCCCAGGCCTCTTGTCTCCCAGCGCTTGGACTACAGGCGTGCGCCCCCACGCCGGCCTGGGGTGGGCCTTTCCCCAGGAGGGAACTCCAGCCTGCCTGGCTGAGGTGGGAAGGACTTGGGTCTCCACTGCAGGTGCTGGACACGGGAGAACAACTGATGGTGCCTGTGGACGTCCTGGAAGTCGAGAGTGAGGGGACCCTGTGGAAGTTCCTGCTCTCGGGGGCCATGGCAGGGGCGGTGTCTCGGACTGGCACAGCCCCACTGGACCGTGCCAAGGTGTATATGCAGGTGTGTGGGGGAGCACAGCTCTGAGGCCGTGGGCTGGGATGGATGGAGGCAGAACTGGAGTACAGGGTGGGGATGGGAGGAACGGGCCTAAGGGTGGGGTTGGCACATGGACAGGAATCGGGAGGCTGAACGGAGGTGGGGGATGGGCACGGGGTTAAGTAAGGGAAAGCGTTGAAAGAATGGAACCAGGGCCAAGGTAGGGTTGGGGACCAGGAAACCGGGGGTGGGACTTTGGATGACTTTGAAGGTAAAATAGGCCTAGATGGTCACGTGGGTTGGTGTGAGGTAGAGAGTTCTAGAACTGACCAGGGAAGGAGCTGGAGAGGGAATAGGGTTACGAGGGAAACAAGACTGGAGACAGAATGGGTTTGCGCTCCAAGCTGAGGTGGGGGTGAAGGCAGGGTGGAGCCCCTCACAGCACTGGGGGCATTCTGCCCCCAGGTCTACTCCTCCAAGACGAACATCATGAACCTGCTGGGAGGGATGCGGAGCATGATCCAGGAAGGGGGCGTCCGCTCCCTCTGGCGGGGCAACGGCATCAACGTCCTCAAGATTGCCCCCGAGTACGCCATCAAGTTCTCCGTCTTCGAACAGGTGTGGGGCGGTCCTCTCCCCCCAGCCCCACGCTCCAACCCAAACCCCCGAGTCCAGATACTTAGCAGCCAAGACACAGCCTTGCCCTCCAGTCCCCAGCTCTCAGCCTGTGGCTGGTGGGTAGGAGTACGGCTGGCTTTTCCCTCTCCTGCTCCTCTCTCCTTCAGTGTAAGAACTACTTCTGCGGAGCGCACGGGTCCCCACCCTTTCAGGAACGACTCCTTGCTGGTTCCCTGGCTGTGGCCACCTCCCAGACGCTCATCAACCCCATGGAGGTAACAATCTCTGCCCTTTAGAAGCAACTGCTTCCTCCTTTCCTCCTCCCGCCCCTCCTACCCCTACTTTTACTCCCCCAACCCCCTTCCCTCCTTCTACTTCTGAGGTATGTATCATTTTCTCTCCCCCAGCCCAGCCCCCATTTCCCTCATCTACTTCTGAGGTATGTATCATTTTCTCTCCCCCCAGCCCACCCCCCATTTCCCCTCATCTACTTCTGAGATATGTATCATTTTCTCTCGCCATTTCCCCTCATCTACTTCTGAGATAGCTATCAAGTTTTATTCCAGCTGGCTGCCAGGTTCCACAACACAATTTACTGGATGGGTCCCACCCTTTCCCCCCACAGTGATACAAGACAGCACCTTTGTAACTTATCAAATTCCTATACACCTTTGATTTCTAGTCTTTTTCTTCTCAGCTTTCTCTGTTCAGGCATGACTCTGGTTTTGTTTTTTTTTTCAATGGCTACTGTGTAAAGCAGCCTCAGGTCTACAGAGGAACTGAGCAGAAAAACTCTAGTAGACTCTAGCCCCATATCTCCTCCAACATTTACATCCTGGTGAGGGCGGTACACTTGTTCTGTTACAATGATGCAACAGTGCTGATACTGGTCATTACCTGAAACCTGCAGCTGGTGTTAGTCATAAACTGCATGAGTGGTTTTTGATAGCTGTAAGGCCTGTGCCCACCAGACATCATACAGAATAGTCCACGCCCCCAAAACGCTATGTTCGGGCTGTTCACCCCTCCCTCTACCTGACAATCACTATCTTTTTTACTCTGTCTTGTCTTTACTTTCTGCAGCTTGATTTTGTTCTGACATGCCTGCTTTTTTAACATCCATTTTTCTGGGCTATTAGGCTCTGTTGATCTTCCCAGATAAACTTTAGAAGCAACCCATGTAGTTCAGAACACCAGATCACCTACCTGTACTTGTTTTTCCCTGGGATGGCATTCACTTCACAAATGAAGTTAGAAGTCATCTAAATGGTGTCATCTATATGTCCAAAGCATGCCATCTACGTCAGTCTTTGATGTCCTTTAATAGTCCTATAAATTTTCCTCATATAATTCTTGCCTTCATCTGGTTAAGTTCCTTCCACAGTGGGGTTTTTTTTTTTTCTTTCTTTTATTGCCGCATAAAAAATGACCACAGACTCAGGAGCTTAAAAAACTATTTATTGTCTCGTTTCTCTGGGTCATGCCTGGCTAGCGGAATCCTCTGCTCGGGGTTTCATTATGCAGAAATCAAAGCATCGGCTGGGCTGCCAATAAATCTACTTGAGGTTCGGGTTCTCTGCCAAGCTCCCTGGTTACTGGCAGGACTCAATTTTGTACAGCTGTAGGACTGAAGTCCTCTGCTCCTTGAGGCTACCCACCGCCTCCTGGTCCCTGGCCCACTCCATCATACTTTACTGACTTAAGATCAACAGGAGAGTGTCTGATGACCCCGAGCTTTCTGCCTCTGTCTCTGCCTCACCTGATCAGGTCGGGCCCATCGAGGAAGTTAACTGCATCTACAAATCACCAGCCCCCAATTGGGTCATATAACTATCAGGGAAGTGACATGCCTCTGTATTCACAAGTCCAGCCCATGTCCAAGGTGGGGGGTTGTCACTGTACAGACTATTTAACCACTATTTTAAATGTGGAGCGTTTTCCAAAAATCCTTATTTCTGGCGGCTTTCAAAAAAATTGGCAGACCTGGGTGCCTGTGACCTGTGCTTCCATGGCCCTCACTTGACTTGTCCTACTTCCAAGCTGCCACAGACCCCTCAGCTCATGACTCATGACACTTCTCTTCCCTTCACCTCTTGGCCTTGGTTGACATGAGTTTCTGAACCTTGGGTTAGGAGGACTTGCAACCCAGGGAATGGGACGGGTGGGTCTGGGTTTGCAGCTTCTGTGCATTCCTGTGCCTGTGTCTTCTCACTTGCCGGATGGGGACAGTGGTCATGGCTAAGGGTCACGGAGGGGATTACAGCAAATGAGCACCTCATTCCTTACTCTCCCCAGGTGCTTAAGACACGGCTGACCCTGCGCCGTACTGGCCAGTACACCGGGCTGCTGGACTGTGCAAGGCAGATCCTAGAACGGGAAGGCACCCGAGGCCTTTACCGCGGTTACTTGCCCAACATGCTCGGCATCATCCCGTACGCCTGCACTGACTTGGCCGTCTATGAGGTATGGATCCTGCAGCCGGGTGGCAGGGGTGGCATGAGCCCAGGCCTATAGTGAGCTTCTTCCTGATGTCCTTCTCCTTCAGACACTCAGGTATCTCTGGCTGAAGTCAGGCAGGGACATGGAGGACCCAAGCGGACTGGTCAGTTTGTCATCTGTGACGCTGTCCACAACCTGTGGCCAGATGGCCAGTTACCCGCTGACTCTGGTGCGCACCAGGATGCAGGCCCACGGTCAGTCTGGCCCTCGCAAGCTGCCACACACACCCCTGCCTGCCTTGCCCAGGCTCTCTGACCTCTCTCCGTCCCCAAAACTGTCTCTCAGAGACTCCAGATTTGAGCCTGGCCACCTTTGCTGACCTGAATCCATCAATACCTTTATCACCACGTGGTCTAATCCTAGTTTTCAAATTAACCCCACAAATCACTAAAAGGCCCATCTATTTCTAAAGTGACTCCCTACGCTGCCCCCTCCCCCCCCAATGGGATCCATAAACCCACAATGACTTTGAGACATCTGTTCCCAAAATGATAGCTAAACGTCTCCAAGTCAGATCCAGCTCTCAATTGTCTCCGAAAGCAAAAATGATTCCCAAAATTGCAAAATCAGATGTCCCACGTCTCCGGATACCCTAGGGATGCCTCAAATGTTACTCCCACAAGTGGACCCTCATTCCTTAATCCAGCTGTCAAACATCAGCGAGCACACCCGAGCACACCACCCTGCTCTTGAAAATGTCCCCAAACCACCTCCCAAACTTCTAGATCTTACAGGTCCCCTCCCCAATAAGCTGCTTTCCAAGTTGTACTTTAAAATGAATCCTGAAAATCCCTGTTTACGTTGATCATTTGCCCTCCCAAATGAGCCAATTTCCTCTGAAGAGACTTTTAATGTCCTTTCCCAAGGATCCCCACCCTGCACCCCCTGCCCTTGTTTTCAGCCCTCCCTACCCCACCTTCATCCTTGCCCCCCAAGAAGCTGGGCCATCTCCCACTCAGGCCCTTAACCTGCTCCTGTCACTGCAGACACTGTTGAGGGCTCAAACCCCACCATGTGCGGAGTGTTCCAGAGGATCCTGGCCCAGCAAGGCTGGCCTGGGCTGTACCGAGGCATGACCCCCACACTACTGAAGGTGCTGCCAGCAGGCGGCATCAGCTATGTGGTGTACGAAGCCATGAAGAAAACCTTGGGCGTATAGGCAGAGCTAGACAACGCACCCTGGGCAGAAACGGACAGACCATCCTTGGCCCCAAAAGACTCTCCAGGTTCCAGTTCCAGAGGACGTCTCTGCCAGAAGAAGCTGACTGGGAGTCCGGGGCATGACTCCTGCCCTCCCCTCCCCCTGCCCCGGGTGCACCCTGGGACAAGTCTGGACTCGAGTTTGACTTGTCCTGCCTCCAGGGTGAAATGAACCTGTGGAGACAACCAGGAATAAAGAGATTATTTCTGCTGGACGTGTCTAGGATATAACTGGGTCCAATAGTTAGGGCTGGGCTACCTGAGATCCTGGGTCCCAAAGGAAATTTGGGCCACCTTGCCTGCACTTCCCACCCCCTCATCCCTCGCCGCAGCCCTGCGCTCCCAGCTCTTGAACGGTCATTGTTAAGTCTGATGATGCCTGGATTCACAAGGAATTGCGTCTAGAATAGGAGCTTGGAATTCAGGTTCCAAGTCCTTATGCAGAGGGTGGCCAGGATGGCTGAAATCCCTTGGTTCTGGGAGGGCCAAGACCCCAGACGTTGAGTTCGGGAGGGGAGCTGTACAGAGGAAGTTCTGGGAGAGAAATGGGCGCTCTAGATCCCGCTCTAGATCTAGGGAGAGGAGTGGGTGCAAAGTACCCTTGGATTTCCTCCTCGTCTTGGAGCACCCCGCCACCGGCGGTACCCGATCTCTGAGACCTCAAGCAGGCCACGTGCTAGGCCTACCCTGCCAGGCTCCTGGGACACAGACCCAGACGTCACTCCTGAATTCCGGCAGTCGGCGGCCAAAGCCCACGTCGCCTGCCATTCACTCTGGCTTCCGCTAATCCCCTCTTGCCGTTTGGTGGCGGGCTCCGCCCCAATGCAGCTAAACTTTCACTGGCTCCCACCAAAATTGGGCACCTTAATTTCCTTCGTTGTCATTCGTCCTGAGCGATGTCAGTCCGCTCATGCCCGTCCCCATCGTCAGCCATTGGCTTGGAAGTCAACACTGGAAAAGGATTGTGGTTAATAAGGCAAGCCGTGGGCCCCACCCCGAGGGTATCACCCAGAAGTAGCCGGGGATTGGGTCAAATTGATTGCCAATCTCCCGCAGAGCAAGGTCTTGCAGGGACTCATTGGTTAGCGCTCAACGCTCAGGGTAGCCCGCCCAGTCCGCTCAAAGGGGCCTTTCTGCAGGCCCCTCCCTCCAGTCCACTTGACTCTCCGCAGCAGTCAATCCGGTTCGGAAGCGGCCCCGCGATTCTCGAACTCCCGCTTCATTGGGCCTCCCGCCATCTCAGAGCGCCTCGGTTTGCCCGCCCAGCGCCCGCAACCCGCACCCCATTGCCCTTCCGAACTGTCAGTCACCCGGCGCAGCCCGCCCACTACTTCTCACTCATTCCGATTGGCCGCTCGGCTCCAGACCTCACGATAGGCGTCCGGGCAGCGACGGCCGCTTTCTATTGGTCCAGCTGAGCCGTCCGTCACGCCGGCGGCGGGAGGGGGCGTCCATCTCCCCGCTCTTCGTCTTCCCAGCCGCTGGCTTCCCAGAGTGCTCCGCGGCCGTGTGGAGCGAGGCCTTGTTCCCGCGTTGAGCCGCCGCCGCCGCCGCCGCCGCCTCCTCCTCAGCTTCAGCCTCCGCGCCAGGCCCGGCCGCGCCGCGCCATGTCGGACTACAGTACAGGAGGACCCCCGCCTGGGCCGCCGCCGCCCGCCGGCGGGGGCGGGGGGTCCGGGGGACCTGGAGGCGCCGGAGGAGGCCCTCCACCGGGCCCGCCAGGCGCGGGGGACCGGGGCGGCGGCGGGCCCGGTGGCGGCGGCCCGGGCGGGGGGTCGGCCGGAGGTCCCTCGCAGCCCCCCGGCGGGGGCGGCCCGGGTATCCGCAAGGACGCCTTCGCCGACGCCGTGCAGCGGGCCCGCCAGGTGAGAGGAGGCCGCGGGCCTGAGGGGCGCCCGCGCGGGCGGGCGGGCGGGGGAGGGGGCGGGGGTCACGTGCGTGCGCGGGGTCGCGGGAGGGGCCGGGGCCGCCGCGGGGTCACGTGGGGCGGTAGGCGGGGGCCCGAGGCTCCACGAGTGAGCCCCCAGCGGGTGACCCCCCCCCTGCAGGAGGAAGGGGCGTCGGGGGTCACCAAGAGCGTCCCCTAGGTGCGGAGAGGCCCTGGAGTGCGGGGACTCACTCTGGAATCCCTCCTTTGGGGATCCATGAGGGCTCCACTCTGGAAAACCCAGGGTCCGCCTTCCCGGGGGAGTGTCTTGCCTTGCCCCCACCTCCCCATCAAGGGCAGTCTTGTTTGCCCCCAACCTCGTCCCCTCTCTTCCCCTTCCCCTGGAAGAAAGGACTTAGGGGAAGAAACAGTCCTTCCTCTCGATCCTGGAAAGTGCAGAGGGGTCCCCTTGCTGCCAGAGTAGCCGAACGCTCGGGCGAAATGGGGAGGAAGGTGGGTATCGAGGCAGACTCTCGGATGCTTCTTGTGCCTTGAAAGTGGTCTGTCTCTTGGGGAAAGAGGGGGGGGGGTTCCCAGCAGTGTTTTGAAGCGTGATGACAACATGGAGTTGTCACATGCTGGTGTGACTGACCTCCCCAGCACCATTTACTGGCCTGAGGAAGGAGGCTCCCCTCGAACGGGAGGACTTTGCCGCCTTCAGGAAGCGGACGGCTCGGTAGGGCTGATCGAGACTGTTCAGGGTAGTCCCAGCCCCTCCAGGGCAGGGTGGGAGGTCCCGTTAGGTGACCGCCCTCTTCCCCCGCCCAGTAAGGTCTGTGGTTTTTCTCACCCCTGCTGTGTGGGGTAGGGTTCTAAGGTATATCTGATCTAGTCACCCAGGGAACTGCCTTGATTCAGAAACACCTATTATAACTGGAGGAGTTGGTGCTTTGTGTTGGGAAAGGCCCTTCGTGGGGGGGGGGGGGGGGGGGGGGGGGGGGGGGGGGGGGGGAGGTTGGTGCTTTGTGTTGGGAAAGGCCCATCGTGGCATCCTGAGAGCCCTGGCTCCAAGTAAGTGTTGCAGGAGAAAATCCGGAGAGGTGAAAAGATAGAGCCTTAGGTTTTGTGTTTCTTTGGAAAACTTGAAATAGTCCCGCAGACACACGCTGGGTTAAATTTGTTGATTTTGAGTGCATTTAAGTTCATCATGTGTCTAAAATGTAGCATGTGTTCCCAAAGTGGCTTTTGTTTTGGCCGAATGAAAACATCAGATGACTTGAAACAAGCATTTTTCTAAGAGCCCTTCAAAGGCAGAGGTTACAGGTGCAAACAGTAGCTGTGCTCTTAGGCATCCCAGAAGCACCAGGCTAAAGTCCCTGTCTGGTTCTCTGCCCTGGGGCTCCACAGTGGTAGGGAAGAGTCTGAAAGCTCTGACTCTTGGGCATGACTGGAACACCTATTCCCACTCCTGAGCTTTTGTTCCATTCACCCCCCCCCCAACCAAGTTTGCATCCATTTCCTGATGGATATTGCATGAACTCTGAGTCTTAAATGAAAACTTACAGAATGTTTGGTCCATCCCTAAATTGGGAAGGAAGTTGTTTCTAGACCAGATGGCAAGACCTGATGGATTTCATGAATCAGGGATGTTCAGAGAAGTTGATCTGCGTGCCACAGAGGGTTGGTTTGGTAGTAACTCTTCTATGCTTACTACTTTATTTCTAGATTGCAGCCAAAATTGGAGGTGATGCTGCTACCACAGTGAACAACAGCACTCCTGATTTTGGTTTTGGGGGCCAAAAGAGGCAGTTAGAAGATGGAGGTAACTATCTGCTGGGAGGAAGTTCTGGGGAGTGAGAGTGAAGTGCCTTTGTTTGAATGTGGTTCGGGAAGGGGGGGAGCCCCACTGCTGTTTGGGCTTCTAAAACCTCAGCAATCCCAGCTTTGTTCATTCTTTTTGTTCAGTCTGCCATCCTGAGGTATCAGGTAGCTGAGAGGAGGGCAGATTGATTGTGACTGGGTCCAAGTTGTAAGTTTTCAAGATCCTTCCTCCCCTTTTGGTAGGCTGGGGGAAGGCTCTCAGTTCTGCTGAGACCCCACTTAAAGTGTGGGGTTGACTCTACTGCATGCAGCATTACCTGCAGAAGCCAAAATGACAGACTGGTGATCATTTCATCCCCATCTTTCATCCGGACTCCCTCTCTTCCTGGGCTAGTTCTAAACTGGAAGGATTCATTGTGTGGTCATCATTGTTCACCTGAAAGAGCTTTCTTACCCTGAATGTTGGTGGGATTAATGAAACCTGGGATTGGTGTCCTTCTGAGATTGGTCTCCTCTTCTCCTATCTTGGCTCTCCTATTAGGGGTGGGGGAAGTGGAATGGTTTGCCAGGACATGTGGCACCAGCATCAGATTTGAGGCAGCTGTGGGTGGGTGGGTGCTGCATCTGACATATCCTCTCTCTTTCACAGACCAACCGGAGAGCAAGAAACTGGCTTCCCAGGGAGACTGTAAGTCCAACGGGTGATACTAGCAGAGGGCAACTTCAGGGTTTTAAGAGGCTTTTGGGGGCTGGATGCACCGAGCAGATGGCACCCCTCCTTATTGGCAGCTCTAGATGTTCATTGTCTAGGTTTCATGAGCTTTAGGGATCCCCAAAATCCCCAAAACTAGGATGGGAACTCGGGGGGGGGAGTGTGTGTGTGTGTGTGTGTGTGTGTGTGTGAGAGAGAGAGAGAACTCAGAGAGAGAGTGCAACCATGCAAAAATGCTTCGGTGCTCAGAAGCCCTGCCTGGGGTGCTAGTTCCAGAGTGCTGCTGGAGAGCCTTAGGGCCTAGGCAGGAACAGGGCCAATTTTTCCTTTTGATTTTCTCTCTGCAGCCATCAGTTCCCAGCTTGGACCTATCCATCCTCCCCCCAGGTAAGTTGTGACTTGAACATGTCATTTCTTTGTCTTTCAGTAGGCTCTGACATTTTCACCAACTTGGGAGAGAGGTCTGTCTGGGAACTGTGCCATCGTAGGGTTTTGTCTCCATTCCTGGTGACCCAGAGAGGGGACCAAAAGCGTGCACTTGCTTGTCTGCAGGGCTGTGAGGTGGAGTGGGATGAGGCAGTTAGCTGGAAAGGTAATGAATGGGCTTTGCACCCTGTTGCTTCTGTTGTGCCTTGGGACACTCAGAAGTACAGGTGTCATCTGTCAACGAGGCTGTGGGAAGAACCTCGGTTTTTCTCTGTGAAACTCTTCCCTTGGAGCTCATGGAACCTGGGGGGAGGTTGTCCCATTGACTTCAGTGAAGCTGGTGAATTGTCAAGAACCACGTTGCTGTTTTTTTATTGCTGTTGTGTTGTTGTTATTGACAAGTACATATATAAAACATGATAAAGGTTGTTTACTGAAAAATAAAATGAGATAAAAGCCAGCTTTTTAAAACTTAAGTTCACAGATGTAAAAGGACTGTTGGGGTGCTATAAAAGTATCCCTGTGAGGCCGGGCACGGTGGCTCGTGCCTGTAAGCTTCAGCCTATGAAGCGGCCGGGGCTAGGGATCGTGGTTTGAGTCCCGCCTGGGGCCTGTAGCGAGACCTAGTTCCAAAACAATAGCTGGGCGTGGTGGCGCGCGCCTGTAATCCCAGCTACCTGGGAAGCTGAGGCTGGGGGTTGCTTGAGTCTGTGGTACCCCGGACGAGAGCCTGTGGTTCTATCGGCAAAAATAGCGAGACCTAGTCTCAAAAAAAAAAAAAAAAAAAGGTATCCCTGTGTTCTTTCTTGCCCTGAGTCAGTGAGGTGCTAGAGTACAGAGGCTGAGCTGCCCCGGACCATCCTTTTACCTCCGTGAGGATATTGAGGTTTTAGGGGGTTGGGTGACCAGCTGTGGCAGGAGTGAGCCACCTTACTGTTGTCTAACTCCACTCAGGCCTTTGGGAACTTGATAACCATGTCATAAGCAAGTTAAAGAGCTGGAAATCTGACTTTTCAGAGGCTCTTTCTCGCGAGATTACTTTTGTTGAGTTTTCCAATATTTCTGTCTCTTCCTTCTTGAGACTGACCATTGCTATCTCTTTGTTTGTAGGACTTCAATGACAGAAGAGTACAGGGTCCCAGATGGCATGGTGGGCCTAAGTGAGTGTGATTCAGGGTGGTCGGGCATGCCCATTTTCTGCCCCATGCTCTCCATTGGGGCTGTGTCCTGGGAGTCCCCACCAGCCCCAAAGACTTTGGTTTGAAAGATCTCCCATTTCCTGCTCTCATACATCCTCTCTGAATGGGGCGGAGCTCTCCAAATGCCTGCTGTTCCCCAGTATCAGTAAAGGCAGGTGTCCCAAATACACAGATCCTGCTATCCAGAGTCTCAGCCCCAGCTCCCTCCATCAGTCTCTGTTTCTTTCTCTCTCTTTCACCTAGTCATTGGCAGAGGTGGCGAGCAGATTAACAAAATCCAGCAAGATTCAGGCTGCAAGGTCCAGATCTCTCCAGGTATGAGAGCTAGATTTGTGCCATAATCATCTAACTCTGCCTCAACTGGGTGAACAGAAGTAAAGTGGACTGGCGACTGTTTGTTGAGCAGTTTCTGTGTGCCAAGCCTGGCCCTCCCTATATTTCAACTGTGTGACTCCTTTTTGCCACGTTTTGTTTGCCTTTCGCTTTATAAATAGGGATGGGGGTTGAGTTGGAAGATCTGGCATTAAATTTGGGGGCCTCATTCCAGATGTCTGCTCTGGACCATTATGTTAAATTACCTCTTAGACCCTTAATAGAACACCGGTGGGAAGAGGGGCGGCAGGGAGGAGTAGCAGAAGGGTCCATTTTGAGACCCTGCCTGGATGTAGGCTGCCCATCTGCAGGTGCCTTCCTCTCAGGGTCTTTCAGGACCTGTTTCAGTGCCTGCAGCTCCATGACTATAGCAGGTGCTCGTGTTAACTGCCGAGTCTGGCGGAATGGCCCCAGACTTTGGACCTTCTGGAATCTCCCTCTCCTTTCACATCATCTTTTCCCCCAAAACTTGTGTCTCTCACTGGACTTTTTTAAGTTTCTCCAATATTTTGGTCTTAAATAGAGTGACCTCCTGGGTTCTTGGGGAGGTGAGTGGAATTGTCAGGCCGTTAAGTAGTGACAGGAGTGGCTGTTGGTTGCTCTGGAAGTTTGCTCATCTCCATTTAAAGGCCTTTCCAGTGTCTACAGACCAGGGCAGACATGGACCCTATTTCCTCTTTTCTTCAGACAGTGGTGGCCTACCTGAGCGCAGCGTGTCCTTAACAGGAGCCCCAGAATCTGTCCAGTAAGTCCCTGACTGAGACTGTTGTGACTAGGGGAATGGGCAGAAGCCCTCTTGGTCCTTTTGAAAACTGGGGATGACATCTTACATCACGGCCCTCAACACCCTACCCTCTCGGGGCTGTGCTGACACGTTAGTTTTCCTGACTCTTCTAAGTTCTGGGACAGTTCTGAGACTGGATCCCCCAGCCCTGCTAATTGGAACCTCTTCCTTTGCCTGGCCAGACGGATGCTGGCGTTCCTTTTTTCCCTGTGGACGGGGTGGGGCTGCCAGGCCAGGCAGGTAGTCTTTTTCAAGCGAGTGTTCTCTTCCCAGAAAAGCCAAGATGATGCTGGATGACATTGTCTCTCGGGGTCGTGGGGGCCCCCCAGGACAGTTCCACGACAATGCCAATGGGGGCCAGAATGGCACAGTGCAAGAGATCATGATCCCCGCAGGGAAGGCTGGCCTGGTCATTGGCAAGGGCGGGGAGACCATCAAACAGCTGCAGGTGAGGGACAGGACAAAGGACAGAGACTTTCCAGCCCAAGAAAGTTTCCTTCCTGTGGTCCTGTGGCCACACATCCCCACCCGTTGCTTTGCCCGAGTCTTGTCCTTTTTGATCATGCCCGACCTCCATCCCCGAGTGCACCAGCCCTAAAAAGTCTTTGGGGAACTCGGCACTGACTGTCAACACTGGTTGTAAAGGAACGAGCTGGAGTGAAGATGATTTTAATTCAAGATGGTTCTCAGAACACAAATGTGGACAAGCCTCTGCGCATAATTGGGGACCCTTACAAAGTGCAGGTGAGTAGCCCAGGGTGGGGTGGTGGGGAAGGGGACTGGAGCCCATACTTAGTGGGGGTTTGTGTGAATGGGCGAAAGGTGGAGACGTGTCAGGAGTGCTGACGTCAGAATTAGCCCAGAACTCGAACTCCGGTGCTGAACTGCCTCCCGGGTGCGTGTGCACAAACCAGCGGCCTAAACTGATCTGTTGTTTGACAAGTGCAGAGTGTGTACCAAGCTCAGCCTGTGTGCATTACCCTTAGTTTTGGCCTGTACCCCGGGGGACATGGGAGGGTGGGCTGGGGCACCGGGGAATAGCACGTCTTCTGTGTTTGCAGCAAGCCTGTGAGATGGTGATGGACATTCTCCGGGAGCGTGACCAGGGTGGCTTTGGGGACCGGAATGAATATGGATCCCGGATTGGCGGGGGTATTGACGTGAGTGCAGGCCTCCCTAAGGAGGGGGCTGAGGCGCCCAGCCGGCTGCAGAGCTATGGGGCTAAGCCCTCCTGGCCTGCTTCCCTCCTCAGGTTCCAGTGCCCAGGCATTCTGTCGGTGTAGTCATCGGCCGGAGTGGAGAGATGATTAAGAAGATCCAGAACGATGCTGGTGTTCGGATACAGTTCAAACAAGGTCGGGGGCTTAATCGAGGATGTCAGTAGAGTGGGGGTGGCCGATTATACAGGGTCTATGGCAGGCACCTTGGACTTTGACCATCGTCTTCGCTATGTCTCCAAGACAGGCCATTACGTGTCTCTTTCCTCCGTGGACAGCCACACGGGGGAGTTGGTGACAGGCAACTTCCCTAGTGTCCTGTCTTGACACAGAACCCTGCCCTAACCCTGGGCTCCTGCCAGCTCCGTCTCGAAACAGGTTTACAGGGGGCAGCAACTCCCATTGCTCTGAAGTGTTAGTTCTGGGCATGTCGTACCCAGAAAGAAACTCCAGCCACTGCTGAAGCTTAGCTGGTTAGCGTCCCTCTCGGGGAACTGGAGTCTTCCTGCCTCAATCTGAGCCCAGCATTGGTGGCACCTAGCTTGTTACAGCATCTGCCCTGAAGAGACTGTAAGGTGATGAAATTATGCTCTCTTTTCAATTTGCCTTTCTGCTGTCTGGGTGCTGACCTCAGATGATGGGACGGGCCCTGAGAAGATAGCCCATATAATGGGGCCCCCAGACCGGTGTGAGCATGCGGCCAGGATTATCAATGATCTTCTCCAGAGCCTCAGGGTAGGTGGGCGGGGCGTACTGGGAGGGGGTGGCCTGTCTCAGCAGGGTCCAGGGGTGTGACTGACTTCTCGCACTCATCCTCCAACTCCTCCCTGTCTTGCAGAGTGGTCCCCCAGGCCCTCCAGGGGGTCCTGGCATGCCCCCCGGGGGCCGGGGCCGAGGAAGGGGCCAAGGCAACTGGGGCCCTCCTGGCGGGGAGATGACCTTCTCCATCCCCACTCACAAATGTGGGCTGGTCATCGGCCGAGGTGAGTAGGACCCTGGCACACCATCCCTCACCCGTTCTCTCCTCCTCCTGCTCTCCCTTCATTGCCTGTGGCGCCCCCGGCAGGTGGTGAGAACGTGAAAGCCATAAACCAGCAGACAGGAGCCTTTGTAGAGATTTCCCGGCAGCTGCCGCCCAATGGGGACCCAAACTTCAAATTGTTCATCATCCGAGGCTCGCCCCAGCAGATTGACCATGCCAAGCAGCTCATCGAGGAGAAGATTGAGGTGGGCTCAGGGACAAGTTCTCTGGGACCCCAGCCTAGGGTCTTCCGTCCCCCAACACCACCGTTGACCTTGTCTGCTTCTCCTTTCAGGGTCCCCTCTGCCCAGTTGGACCAGGCCCTGGAGGACCAGGCCCTACTGGTCCCATGGGGCCCTTCAACCCTGGACCCTTCAATCAGGGGCCACCAGGGGCTCCCCCTCAGTGAGTATTCCTCAGCCTCCTGGGATTCGGGGTAAGGAATAACGCCCCGTTTCCAGAGACCGCTAAGAGGTTTAGCCTCGCCCTGTTGGGTCGACACCCTGCATTGAAAAGCTGTCCTAGATCTTGACCCTTGACTCTTTCTCCAAGTCTGCTTCATACTCAGATATCCTAGTGGGTGGCTTTGTACCTCCATTTAGGCAGTGGCCTGGGCCTTGTGCCCCCTTCCTGCCTGCAGCCAGCTTTACCTCCATCAGGAGTATAACTCCTGCTCACGTGCCTCCTCTTTCTCCTGCAGTGCTGGAGGTCCCCCTCCCCATCAGTACCCACCCCAGGGCTGGGGCAATACCTACCCCCAGTGGCAACCGCCAGCTCCTCATGACCCAAGTAAGTGAGAGCACCTGGGTGAGGGGCGCACGGTCCTAGATGCCCATGTGGGGGAGAACAGACCGGCTTTCTCAGCTTTCTCAGCCCCACTCCCCTTCTGCAGATAAAGCTGCTGCAGCTGCTGCGGATCCCAATGCTGCCTGGGCTGCCTACTACTCACACTACTACCAGCAGCCCCCGGGTCCCGTGCCTGGCCCTGCACCAGCGCCTGCGGCCCCGCCTGCCCAGGGCGAGCCTCCTCAGCCCCCACCCGCCGGCCAGTCGGACTACACTAAGGCGTGGGAAGAGTATTACAAGAAGATTGGTGAGTGAGCTCCTCACAGGTCCAGTTAACCGGGGGTGATGGGTGTGCACCCCAGCCCCGTGCCAGCCTCTGAACTCTGGGCCACTTTCTGCAGGCCAGCAGCCCCAGCAGCCTGGAGCGCCACCGCAGCAGGACTACACGAAGGCCTGGGAGGAATACTACAAGAAGCAGGGTGAGTCGTGTGGGCCGCAGGAGCCACAAACCGGCTGCTCACACCACCGCGACCCCGCCCCTAACTCGCGCGCTTACCTTCGATCCCCACAGCTCAAGTGGCCACTGGAGGGGGTCCAGGAGCACCCCCGGGCTCCCAGCCAGACTACAGTGCCGCCTGGGCCGAATATTACAGACAGCAGGCCGCTTACTACGGACAGACTCCCGGTCCTGGCGGCCCCCAGCCACCACCCACACAGCAGGGACAGCAGCAGGCAAGTGGGAACTGCCACCCTCCTCCTCCTCCTTTCTCCTTCCAACCCCCGGCCACCGTCCATCCTGCCTTAGTGGGTAGCGCCGGAAATCCCTTCCCCTGCGGGGTGTGTCCTTGATGCCTGCAGCGGGGGCCGTGTGGCCAGAGGTCTCCGGGAGTCCCCACAAGCCGGGGAAGTATGCGCTGGGTCCAGAGGTTACACGAAGAGGCCTCCCTCCGCCGGCCCGCTTGTTCCTGTGTAACGCTGTCGTGATGCTGGGGGAGAGCTGGAAACGAACACGAGGTGGAACTGTTGAACTGGTGGGTAGTCCTGGGGGTGGGGACAGGCCGGCAGCTCCGACGTTGGTCACCGTCCCGGCTGCTAACTCAAAATCTGGCCACTCGGGAAGAAAACAGCTATTTTTTCCCCTTTCTGCATTACTTTTTTTGGGTTTTGTTCTTTTTTATTTTATTTTTAAACCCATGATCTTTTTCCTCACGTCCAAATGACTGTGCGTTGCAGGTGACCCCGGTGTGGGTCAGTCCCGGCTCTGGCGGGGGCGCGGGGCGCTGACCGAGGGGACCAGCCCCCAGGGCTCGGCCCCTGCTGTGTGCCCGCCTCTGTGTCCCGGTCTTGTCTGTGAAGTGGGCATGACGGTCGTTGCCACCTTCCAACCTACCTCACAGGGGTGTTGTGGGGACACCGTGATCTGAGACTGTTGATGTTGTGATGCGCCGGGAGCCACCCACCTTCTTGAAGACAAGGGCACCCTCTCCCCCGCTCCCTGAGCGTGCTTCTCTCCTGCTCTCCCCCTCTCCCCCCTTTCTGAGGCCCCTGCTTCTCTCCTTCCTTGTCATTCATTCTCTCTCCTCCTCCATCAAGGAGCAGCCTGACTCACCGAGTTCCCGGAGCTTTGACTAGACAGTTACCACTTGCCCTTCAGCCTGAGCTCGCCACCGGGCCGGCGTGGGCGTCCAGGCCCCTCTGCCACCGCCCCGCTAGAGTCCAGCCCCCCGTCTCCCTCCCCGGAGTGACCAATTCCTATCTCTCCCTCTCCGCAGGCTCAATGAATCGAATGAATGTGAACACTCTACATCTGTGAAAATCTTTTTTTTTTCCATTTTGTTTCGTTTGGGGGCTTTTTTGTTTGTTTTTTTTTCTGTTTGTGTAGCGAGAGAGCGATGGCCGCGGGGGTGCCGGGGAGCCCTCGCTGGGGGCGGCTGTGGTTGCAGCACGGGGTGCCTGGGCTCTCACTCTCTCGCTCCTTCTGTCTCTCACATGCTTTTTTTTTTCTTTCAAAATTGGGATCCTTCATGTTGAGCCAGCCATAGAAGATAGTGAGGACTAAATCTCTGCAAAAAAAATTAAAAATAAAAAACAGAGCAAAATAAAACCTATAAAATTATATATATATATATAAAAATCTCTATCCCCCCAGCCCCCCAAGCCTTCATGAAACTGCCTCTTTCAGGGGAAAGCAACTTTCTCCCTGGCGCCCTTGGTCCTCTTCATGTTTTTAAAATAAACTTTTACAAAGGAAAAAAGTCACTTGCTATTTCTTTTCTTTTAGTTGAGGTGGAACATTCCTTGGACCAGGTGTTAATGTCGCAGGAACCAACCCCGCCCCGCCCCCACCCCGTCCCTGGCCTCTCTGCTTCCCTTCTCGCTCCTCTTCCCACCCAGCTCTGCTCCCCCGCAGCCCCGACCCCTCTCCCGGGACTGGTCTGTTGTGGTTCATCTGTTGAGGACATTGAAACTGAAAACAGAACAAAACAAAAAAAATTGTATGGCAGTTTTTACTTTTTATCGCTCGTTTTTAACTTCACAAATAAATGATAACAAAACCTCCCCTCGTCTGCTGGGTGCGTCTCTTTCTCCCCCCCAGTTTCGGAGATATTTGTTCTTCATAGATGTTGTAAAGCCTGATGATGGTGATTGGAAATTACAAGCTTTGTGTTGTGGTTTTTTTTCCCCTTATTTTTTTTTTTAAGAAAACAATGATAAGAGAAGATAGTTTTCTGCAGGCGCATTGTGCTTTCCTGACTCTCCCCTCCTCCATTTTTGGTTAAATAAAGTGCTTTTTGTCTAAAAACTGCGTCCTGTCTCACAGTTGTGTTTGTGGAGTGAGCGAAGGAGGAATAGGATGCCAGGGTGCGGCCCCCAAAGATTTGCCCCCATCGCGGTGAAGGAGCAGCAGCCTGGCCTTCCACCTTTCTCCCTCGGGCACTTGGGGAGCTGGGCACCGGGCGGGCTCCCGGAGGACAGGTGTTCCCATGGACGCAGCCTGCGGCAGCAACAAGCAGCCCCCAGGGTCGCCTGGCCTCTTCCGGGAGTGGCGTCAGCTCCCGGGTGCAGCCCAGGAAGGGAGGATGAGCGGAGACCTGCTCCGAGCCGAGCCAGCCGGTTGCGAGCCCATTGCGAGCCCACCGGTGACTTCATGGGGCTGGCGTCTGGGTGAAAGGCCGCACTGAGGTCAGGGTTTACCTTGGGGATCGGGAGGCCAGGGCTCGGGGGTGACAGCCGCCCTTCTGGGAAGGTCCCCTCAGCCCTCAGCATCTGCTCCTTGGTTAGCCTGCTCCTCCGCAGCCGGGGACAGGATGCTGTCGCCCTCGAGTTCCCCGGGACAGTTTGCCTAGAGCCTGGGTCTCCCACGCCGGACCTCTTACCTCACGCGCTCTGCACCCCTTTCCCAACACTGGCTTCCGGGGTGAGGGCGGAGCGCCCCCAGCCTCGTCTCACTGCAGCCTCTCAATGACAGAGCAGCACTTGGCAAAAACGTTCTGTGGCGTTTCTTCTGCCAAGATCTGCAAGATGAGCAGCAAAGTCATTTCTGAGCCATCCGGTCACCGCCGGGAAGGGCAGCGCAGACACAGGAGGCCAGTGATGGTCATCCCAGGCCCATCCAGTGGGGGGGGAGCGCAGGCTCGAAGGTGACCAGTTGGCCACACAGGTTGCCCACACAGAGATGCCCTGTGGCGCAGCGTAGAGGGTGGGGTGCGCACTCGGCCCATGTTGGCAAAGCTGCTTCCGCAGGGCACCGCGATGCCCTTCACAAGCCGCAGGCTCGAGGCTCAGCAAAAGGGATAGAAACTGGACCAGCCTTCCGAGAGGCAACCGGTCCTTCCTTCCACCTTGAGAAAACATGGGCCTGGCCTTGTGACGGGCAGTGCCAGTCAGTTGTCCACCTCAAGTTCTGTCCCAACGTTCCAAACTCCTATCTGGAGATTCGGGGACCCTTTTGTTTAGATCTTGAATGTCGCTGCTAGGAGGCCCAACCCGGCACCCCAAGGGAGGAAACGGGGAAACGGTGTCCTGGGATGACAGTGTGACCCCTGCACTGTTGAATCCAGACCGATCCCCCCCGGGAGCCAGGGGGCCTCGTGGCCGTCGGGGTCACCTACGTTCCAGAGCAGGTGCTTCTGCTGGTAGAAGGTCAGGACAGGCTCGCACAGGGTGTAGTGTGTCTCCAGACGCCGGTGGATGGTCGCCGCGCAGTCGTCCGCGCGGTGCTCCACCCGGCCCCGGCCCAGCACCCTCTGGACCATGGTCTCCATGGAGCAGTCAAACACCATGACGATGTCGGGGGCCCGGCCCACCTAGACACCCACGGAGAGGGCTGGGTGAGGAAGAAGTTGGCTATGGTAGCCAGTGCTATGTCCCCACTACGTCCCCGGCACCCCAATCTCTGACTCAGAGCAGAAATCCTGGGTTGTTCATAAAAGTAAAGAATAATGGGGCCCCTGGGTCTTCTTTGGATTTGAATGTCTGTTTTTGTTTTTGTTTTAAGACTAAGTTGGCCGGGCACGGTGGCTCGTGCCTGTAAGCTTCAGCCTATGAAGTGGCCGGGGCTAGGGATCACGGTTCGAGTCCTGCCTGGGGCCCGTAACGAGACCTAGTTCCAAAAAAATAGCTGGGCGTGGTGGCGCGCGCCTGTCATCCCAGCTACCTGGGAAGCTGAGGCTGGGGATTGCTTGAGTCCGTGGTACCCCAGGCAACGAGAGCCTGCGGTTCCACGGGCAAAAATAGCGACACCTAGTCTCAAAAAATAAAAAATAAAAAAAAGACTAAGTCTTGCTGTGTTGCCTGGGGTAGTCCCAAACCCGGGGATTCAAGCAATCCCCAGCCTCAGCCTCCCAGGTAGATGGGATTACAGGCACCTGCCACCAGGCCCGGCTGCTTTTTCGAGACCAGGTCTCGCTCTGTTACCTGAGCTAGTCTTAGAACCCGCAAACTCAAGCGATCCCAGGCCTTTTGCCTCCCAGTGCTTGGATTACAGGCGTGCGCCACCACCCCCGGCTCTCAATGTCTGTTTTGATTAGGCCCAGCCTCTTGCCACTCCCCCATAAGCAGAGCTGACAGCCAGGCCCTCCTCACTGTTCACAGCACCCAGTGTCCACCCCACGCAAGGCATCCGTTTCCTGTGCCTCCTAGAGCTGTCTTCAGCACGTAGTATACAAGTCAGTATGGGCTGCTATTTTTTTCCTAGACTTTTATTTATTTATTTTTTAATTTATTTTCTCTTCTTTTTGAGACTAGGTCTCGCTATTTTTGCCCGTGGAATCGCAGCTTCACGTTGTCTGGGGTACCACAGACTCAAGCCATCCCCAGCCTCAGCTTCCCAGGTAGCTGGGATGACAGGTGTGTGCCACCAATATATATTATATAGCCCAACTACTTTGGGGGGACTAGGTCTTGCTTCATGCCCCTGGTGGGACTCGAACCGCAATCCCCAGTCCCCGCCGTGGCTTCCTAGGCTGCCGCTTACAGGCATGTGCCACCATGTGCCCAGCCCTTCCTATTCTTTTAAATACAGATGATGAAGGAAGACACTGATTTGTTAGTCTGGCTGGGGATAGTTCCATCTTGCAAGGAAGGAAATTCCTGATGCTTTTTACCGCTGTCTAGCACTCTCCTCTACAGATGTGGTAATTTTGATGAAGATGAATGGGGTCCTTATTGATGCATATTTACATTGAGATGTTTATGTTACGGTAACTAAAACAGGCTGCGTTTGCCTTCCTCCTCCCCAAACAGCTTTACACGTCAAGGGAGACACAGAGCCTTAGCTCGCCACTGTCCTCCATCACAGCTCTGCCCGCCCTGGCTGGCTGCACCCTCAGGAAGACCATCCTGGCTGGCATGGCCACTCTCTGGGAGTGCCAATTCGTCCTACTTTTTCTAGAATTTCCAGAGAAATGTTTAAAAATTTCATTAGAAAAACTAAGCAAACTGAAATAACCAAATGGTATTTATCCCAGGAAAGGAATGATGGCTCAGCACAATTTATTGTATTAGTATCTTAAAGAAAGGGTCTTCCGAATAGCCACCTCAGGGCTGGATTTCCTGACAATTGATGGAAAGGGCCATTGACAACAGTCGGCAGGCTTTCTGCATTGGGTAAAAAAGAAAACCTCCAGGAACTGACAAGTTTATCTTCACTTCAGTCAGCATCTCAAGAGAAACTCTTTTCCACGAAAAAAAAAACAAAACTGAAAACCTGCCTGATTTTATTTCTGGAAAACTCAAGAAAATCAACAGTCATACATACAGGCTTATTGGGATAACATCATGGGATAGAACACTAATATATGAAAGTCAGCCTACATGGATACAGAGATCACCAGCTAGAAATAGACAAGAAGGTCCCATTTAAAATAGCAACCTTTTTTTTTTTTTGAATAGTCATTTTTTTCTAAAGATAGGTAAAGTCTTAAGGAAACTTAAAACATCCCTAAGTGACTCTAAAGGAGATTTCAGCAAAAGGAAGATATAAATGTTCTTGGGTAAAGAGGATTCAACATTATAAAGGAGCCAACAGCTTCTATATTAGTTGAAAATTTTAATGTGATCCAAATGTAACTGTGTGTATGAATGTGTATGTTGTAAGTGGAGCTGAGTTGATTCTAACAGAAAATAGATGGTGGGGCAGGGAAAGGGCATTCAACCCTAGTATGTTAAAACAAAACCATGATTTAAACAACAATCACACCTAGGTTAGAAGAGGAAAAGTCGCCAACAGGCACATGAAAAACTGCTCAACTTCGCTAGTAATAAGAGAAATGCAAATCAAAACAACAATGAGTTACCACCTTACACCAGTAAGAATGGCCTACATCCAAAGGAACGGACAACAAGAATTGCTGGCGAGGATATGGAGAGAAAGGAACACTACTACACTGTTGGTGGGAATGTAAACTAGTCCAACCACTATGGAAAGCTGTATGGAGGACCCTCAAGCTAATGAAAATGGAATTACCATTTGACCCAGCAATTGCTCTCTTGGGAATCTACCCAAAAGAGACCTATATGTGGGTAAAAAGGGACACCTGCGCTCGGATGTTTACCGCAGCACAATTTATAATTGCAAGGACATGGAAGCAACCTAAATGCCCCAAAACAGATGACTGGGTGAAAAAAATGTGGTACATATACACAATGGAATATTACTCATCAATTAAAAATGACAAATTTGATGAATTTATGGAAACCTGGATGTACCTAGAAGAAATCATTCTAGCAGAAACGAGCCAGATAGAAAGGGACAGAAACCAAATGGTCTCACTAATATATGGTCAACCAAATGAAACCACACAAGGGGAGAATGGGGACCAGCTGGAGTGGGTGGGAAGGGGAGGTGGAGGGTGACCCCCAGGGACGGAAATGATGTAAAATATATATATATATATATAAAAAGAACTCAAAGGATATTTGAGATTTTTAGTGTGGCAGCTTTCTCAGCTGCAAGCTGCAGTCAAAAAAAAAAAAAAGAAGAGGAAAAGTCCAGAAATAGAGCCAAGTGAATACAGAAAGTCAGTAAACGGTTAGGGTAGGATCTGAAGTCAGTGAAAGATACAGACTTTTAAGTATATGACACTGGGTTGCAATTTGGAAACAATAAAACTGAATGCTTACCTCATTCCAAAAACTAGGCTAGGTTCCAAATGTATCAGAGGCATAAATGTAAGAAATAAAAACATAGAAGTACTAAAAGAAAGTACTATGGGTCCATAAACTAGGATTGGAAAAAATATTATAACTTTGGCTCAAAATCCAAAAGCAATAGCGGGAAATACTGATCAATTTGATAAAAATTTAGAAAATAACGTTTCCATGGCAAAAAAAAGACATTAGCATAAGCAAAGTCAAAGCTAAGCGAGAAAGTAGAGGCAGACGATTTGCAAGCTGTATCATAAAGGGCTAAAACCCTTACTGCATAGAATTCCTGAGAAGCAGAAAGGTAAAGACCAGCAATCTGTTCAAAGGAAAAGGGAGCAAAAAAGTAAAAAGTGCTACAGAGAATAATAAGTGAAAATGGCACCTTTATGTTTGCAAAAAGAAAGATCAAGGCAAATACAAAATGAATAAAAATGGTTGTTGTAGAGGAAAGCACTATTTTGGAGTTGGGGTGGATGGATGGATACAATCTCTCTCTGGACAAATCCTATTACGTGGCTTTAACTTGGAAATTTTTATTTTTATTTATTTATTTATTTGTTTGTTTGTTTGTTTGTTTATTTTGAGACTAGGTTTTGCTATTTTTGCCCGTGGAACCACAGGCTCTTGTTGCCCGGGGTACCACAGACTCAAGCAATCCCCAGCCTCAGCTTCCCAGGTAGCTGGGATGACAGGCGCGCGCCACCACACCCAGCTATTTTTTTTGGAACTAGGTCTCGCTACCGGCCTCAGGCGGGACTTGAACTGCGATCCCTAGCCCCGGCTGCTTCATAGGCTGAAGCTTACAGGCACGAGCCATATGCCTGGCAAACTTTGGAATTTTTAAATGACACACTCAAAAGTTGCACTTTTAAGAAATAAACCCTATATTTTTTTGTTTTTTATTCATTTTATTTTATATGCATTTTTTTTACATCATTGTCTACCCTGATGCTCTTCCATAAACCCTAAGTTTGGAAAACCCAGCTGAAATAAATGTACCCCACCTGTAGTCAATATGGTGCCTCAATGACATGGGGGAAACAATTATTTCAAGGGCGCAGGTATTTCTAGTGTCCAGTCATCATGAGATACAAGAAAACCACAGTTGTAAAGAAATCTTCAACTTCCTCCAGCAGTACTTCCTCCTGCAGTTAGTACATCATTTGAAAACGATTTTAACCCATCGAATGGAATAACGCAAATGTGCAAGTTGATGGACAACATTTTTGGGGCAAGTGAAAATACAGTGATACTGCTGGGTGTGGTGGTGTGCGCCTGTCATCCCAGCCACCCGGGAAGCTGAGGCTGGGGATGGCTTGAGTCTGTGGTACCCCGGGCAATGTGAGCCTGTGGTTCCACCGGCAAAAATAGCGAGACCTAGTCTCAAAAAAAAAAAAAAAAAAA
>PVHY01018945.1:0-28293 GCA_004024945.1 Uropsilus gracilis | reverse complement strand
GGGGAGGAGCAGCAGCAGCAGCAGCACCACCTGAAGCAGAGAGCTTAGAGGTTTTGGCACCTGGAGAAGGGGTAGGAGTGGAGGCTCCCTGCTGGAGAAGGACTCAAGACTGGAGCCTTCCGGGGCTCTTCAAGTGTTGGACCCTGAAGGGGCAGAAGCCCCCTGGAAGAGTGAGCTGGAGGTGATGAAGAGCTATGTTGTCCCGCGTGGAGAGTGTGACACCACAGCAAGGTGACATGGAAAGCTGGTACCTGGAGATGGCCAGGAATTTGGAAAGCTGATTCGTGCATCAGCAACTGTGGAAGTTTGAAGCACCTTGAAGAGGTGGAGCAGCGCAGAATACTGGAGAGAAAAGAAGAAAAGAGACGATGCCAGGGAAAGGACTGGACTTTGCGGAAGTGCCTACCCCTCAGGCTTGGAGGGGCAAAGGGGCACCATCTTGGACTGTGTCTTTGGGACCTTTGGGACTGAGAATGGTGACTGGGATGACTGGTCACTTGTGGCTTTAAGGACTTTTCATTTTCCCTGTTGAACTCCCTTGATAGTAAACCCTGTTGTTAAACTGCATTTTGAGTGGCAACTGCTATGCGTGGGTGATAAGGACCTGTGGCTTGCAAGTTGGAGGCTTTTGCCTCCTTTTCGACCCGATTTCAATTATATTTACAGAGCTTGTGAAAATATAGCTATTTAAAATCTATGGTTATTCATTTTATTTTCTGCAGAACACATATGGCTCACGGTATTTGGATCTATCATGTGTTACTGAACCAGTGAACTTCGTTATCTCTCATGGATATGCCCATCACCCAGTTCTGTGAATTTTTTCTTAGAAATATAAGTTGAGTAGTCTGACTTCCCCTACTACTCAGAAATGCAGTGGCTTGGTGATGGTAACATTTTCCTGTGATTTATTTTAATAAATGTTGTCTTACAACCAGACTCTGGGGTCCAGAAGGGCAAGACATGGGTGCAGGAGGACAAGGATTTGAGGGCTGAATGGTCCTGGGCTCTAGTCGCAGACTGCCAGCAATGCACCTTGCTGGCTGGGGTGCCTTCCAGACTCTGTCTCGCAGTTTTGTCATCAGTAGAAAGCAAGGGATTGTCTACCATTGGCTATATAAATGGTAGCTTTCATTGTCCCTGTGTTATATAAGGTCTGGAAAGCTCCAGGGAGCTGCTGAAGCCACATAGGGTTGATTTAGGCTCATTTACATTCAGTTCCAATCTAAACCCACTTTTCAGTGTTCCTGAGTTTAGCCTGTGGGTGCTCACTATGGTCAGACCCCAGGGTTCTTGCTGAGGAGGATGATTCTTGGAATCAACTCATGTGGGCCCTGGTGGTTCAATATTCAGGAAGTTCACCATCCCACATGTTAAGTGGGTAGCTAGACATCTACCATGGGGGAATCTCAGCAATCAGCAAACTCCCTCCTTGTTTCAATCTCAAATGTGTTGAAAGCTCTGTCCATACAAAAGTCTGCATGTGAATGTCTATAGGAAACTTATTTATAATGACCAAAATGTAGAAGCAACCAAGACATCCTTCAAAGATGAACAGATTGTGCTGCAGCCACAGATTGGAATATTATTCAGCAGAAAAAAGAAATGAGCCACAAAAGAGGAACTTTCCATGTGTATTGTTAAATGAAAGGAACCAACCTGAAATTTGCAAAGTGTGAAAGGTAATGTAATAGTAATGGCAACATGACAGTTTGGAAAAGACCTGTGGACACAGTAAGAAGATCAGTGATAGTCAGGGTTTCAGATGGCGGGGATTCGGGGGGGAGTGAGTAGGGGTGTACAGGAGAGTTTTGGGGCAGTTCATGTACTGGGTACCTTGCTACATACGTGGCCTTACATATTTGTTAAAATCCATATAATGTACAGAACATGGTGAGTGCTCATGTAATATATGATTTATAGTTAGAAATAATATACCATCATTGGTTTATCAATTGTAACAAATTTCCCACATCAACATAAGATGTGCATAATAGAGAAAAGTCTCCATGGGGAGAGAAGATCTCCATGGGGATACAGGGATGCTTTACTTTCCCACTCAGTTTTGCTGAAACCCTAGAATTGATATAAAAATTAAGTATTTAATAAGCTCTTATTTCACAGTCTGTGCAAGAACAGGTGGCAGACTTCATTTGGCCCAATAAGGCAGAGTTGGATGGCTCTTGATCTATTCCATAGTCTTAGTAGTAGTGTTGGGAAAAAAAAGTATATTTTAGGTATTTTGAGTATTTATAAAACTTGAGAGTTTTACAAATTTATTTAAAATGTGTACTTGAATAATTGATTTAGGCTTATCATTTTAATTTGAATGTTACTAAGATTGCTAGCTATTTAAGATCAATCATTTTTACTAGTTTGGTAGAGTGATGAGATTTTTTAAGGACTCCAGAAAGTCTTGTTTGTTAAGCCAAGTCAAACATTTAAAAAAATTATACATCAAATTTATAAATGCTGCTTGAAATAAATGTTTAATGGAGTTTAATTAAGCTTGAAGTGGAGCCGCTACTAATTTAAATCAGTTTACAGTGATTAACATTTGCTAAACTTAAAAATAGTGTATCTGAATTGAATTTAAGAAATTGTAATAATGTTTTTTTAAAAATGGCTTAAGAGAATCAAATGTAATATGTAGACCTTGTCTGGATTCTAATTTGAATAAATTAACTCATAAAAAATATGGAACAGTCAGGGGAATTTGAAGACTAGATATTAGATTAACATTAAAGAACCATTCTGAATCAAGGTATTATAGTTAAAAGAAAAAAGAAAGCATATATCTTAGAAATACATACTCAAGTATTTAACACAGAAATGATAAGCTATTTGGGATTTGCTTTACAGCAGTCAAGCTGACTGGTGGGGTGGTATGGTACTAGATGCAACATATATACTGTATACAGTCAGCATATTAGCATATTGGTCCTCTACTGATCACTACTTCAATTGATGATGGTACATGAGATTCATTTTATTATATTCTTTTGGATATGCTTGCAATTCCTATGGTGTAAAGTTCAAAAACCAAAAAAATTAAGGAAGAAATAAAATTCTAAACTGGTTATCTATTAACCCCAAAACCTCAATAACTTTGAAGGCATCTTTTCTAGGCACAAAGTTGCCAGCAAGGAAACCATCAAAGCTCAGACTTAACTGCTCAGACTTTTCAGGCTTGTGGGCATATTCAGCGAGGAAGTACGCAGCTTTGAGCGCACGATACTTCATGCCAGGGTAGACTAGCAGCTGAAGACTAGCTCCAGGCAATTCACAGTCTCTAGGAGAAGTGAGGCAACAATGGCCAGGCCTGTCCACTCTGTGAGGCTGGGTGTGCTGCCTGGCCTGCCAGCAGTTACTGGTTCAGGGAAGAGGGAACAGACTCATTCTGGCACCTTGCTTGGGCAGAAATCTGAGGTTCCCTACCCCTAGCTTACATGATCACAGCAGACCTGCTTCTGAATATTGAGACATACAAGTTGGCCTCACCTAGTCTCATCCTTTTTGTAAGGTCATGGAAGAGATTGCATCCCAGGAAAAAAATATTACAGCTCTTGAAAAAGCCATCCTTGACCAAGAGGGACCTGCCAAGGTGGCTCACACCCGCCTGGAGACCAGGACATGTCGGCCTAACGTGGAGCTGTGTCGGGATGTTGCTCAGTACAGACTGATCAAGGAGGTTCACGAGATCACCAACAATATTGCAAGGTAGGCTGGCGAACCACTGGGCTCCACCCAAACCTGGCAGATAAATAGGTGTCCAGGTGCTGAACAGTGCCATCACAGATGAAGCCTGCTGGGTGCACATACACTTGCATATGTAAATTTGAGGGGGTCTTATTGCCAGCGTCACCTCTGCCAACATCAGCCAACTGGGACATGGCAGTCGATGGGTACATTTTCCAAAGAGGTGCATTTTCAGATGTTTAGGTAAAAACCTGTGGAACGTGGAAGCAGGGAGAGAGATGGAGCTTCAGATAAGAGGAATACCTCCTATCTCTCTAGCCCTCTCTGGCACACTAGAGGGTGGGCGATAGCATATCTCTTACCTGTAACCCAGCTTCCTAACCTCTATGGAATGTCCCAAGAGACATATGATCTATTAGTAATGACTGTTGCCCCCAAAGGTAAATTCTCCTGCTACTACGCATCCCTGCATCCTGCCTGCTGCATGTCATGTGCACTTTGCTACTTCCTCATCACATCATCTTAACATTTCCCGGCTGGGGTATATAAGTGGCATCTTGACTTCATTAAAGTTGGACTTGGATATGCTTCCCAGGATCCCCGTTCTGTGGGCTAGCCTCACAGATCGCTACCCATCTCTTCCGTCCCAGTTTCTTTTTCATTCCACATGCAACTCCTAACAAAAACCTATAGTTTTATTTATTTATTTATTTTTTGAGACTAGGTCTTGCTATTTTTGCCCATGGAACCGCAGGCTCACACTGCCCGGGATACAACAGACTCAAGCAATCCCCAGCCTCAGCTTTCCAGGTAGCTGGGATTACAGGCACGCGCCACCACACCCAGCTATTTTTTTGGAACTAGGTCTCACTACGGGCCCCAGGCGGGACTCGAACTGCAATCCCCAGCTCTGGTCACTTCTTAGGCTGAAGCTTACAGGCATGAGCCACCGTGCCCGGCTTAAAAACCTATAGTTTTAAATGCTGACTGTTCACTGGGTAGCTGTACTGTGAATCTGGTCCCTAGTCTCTGATTTAAGAGCAGAAGACCTGTCAATTTCTGCATTGAGTATACAAATACTTAAAAAAAATTTTTTTTTCACTTATTCAACTCCTTTTTATTTTGAAAAAGTGATGCAGAGAGAGATGTGACTCCCTCTGTTCTTTTTGTTCTCCTAGATTGAAGGAAACATTAGCCCAAGCTCAGATGGAGCTGAAAGGGCTGAATCGCAGGCAGCTTGCCCTGCAGGAGGAGATCCAGGTCAAGGAGAACACCATCTACATCGACGAGGTGCTGTGTATGCACATGAGGAAGTCCATCCCTCCGCGGGATGGGGACAGCCAGGGGGAGTGGGCTGGGGGTCTCCGCCCTGATGCTGTCTGCTGACAGGAGGGCTAGTTCCGATGCTAATAAACCCGGTCACGAGCATTTGTGTGGGGTGTTCATGGCACAGCCTCTCACCTGGAGTTGGGCCTGCTCTGCCTGGGACCTGGACTCGGCCTTCCTGCTGCGACCTCTGTGGCAGGACCTTCTTCTCCAGCTCCATGTGCCAGCACCGGCCAATTCACTGGCTCCTGGGCTGTGGCAGCACAGGTCAGCCTTATTGGATTATGAGATCTCGGGGTCTTGGGCAAAGAGGGCCAAGACCTCCTAGTTCATTGATTTCAGTACAATAGCAGGTTATATCCTCTCACTAGACTAGGCCCTTCTTACAAGGATGTAGCATCTCTGTCCTTTGCACCTGTGGGGGCCTTTTTCTCATGAGCAAAGTGGGCAGTCTGGGATAGGGCCAAAGGACCGACTCCTGCCTGGTCATGCTGGTGGGAGGGGCGAAGCCCCTGCTGTGGTATGGAGTCAGGGCTGGGCTCAAGGGCCACCCATGTCGGTTGTGCTGAGGACCCTTGTGGGAAGAGCTGTGGTGAGCTCTGGGGAGTCCAGCTACAAGCTTGCTGCTGGAGAACAGCACTTAGTCACAGCTGGATAACCTGCTGTTGTCATTACTTGCCTCCTCCAGACGAAGTCAACGCCGTTCCCCAACATCGCTCCAGATGAAACTTTTGTCCTCTAATTCTCTGCTTTTAGTGGCAGCATGATTTTCCTTCCTCCCACTTGTTAATTTTGTAACTGGGTATTCACCTATGCCACTGCTGCACTTGTGGGAAGAGCTGGGATTTCTAGCTCCGGAATAATGCCAGGGTCTGTCACGGTCTCAGGAAAAACTTCCTAGAGAGTCACTTGAAGATGGAAAGTTAGAAAGTTAAAATAGTTCCACATGCAAGTTCTCAAGTGGTGAACACCTTGAGAGGGTGCATACTAGATGAGCACCTGCTGGGCGTTGTAAGGTGAAGGAAGCAGCTGGCTATCATTCCCTTCATCCATCAAAACAAAGAAGGGATGGGTCCGGTTTACTGGCACCTCACATTGCGAATGGCAGTGGAGCGGAGGGGGGAGTAGTCAGACCAGAGCAAACCCCTGGCTGATAAGCCCAAGATTGGGAAAGCCAGCCTGCGCTATGTGTATTAGCAGATCAGTTGGTGGGATGGTGGGTGGTTGGGTGAGTAGGTTGATTGAGGTGTTGCCTACTATGATGTTCCAAATCCTGCTGGTCCAGATGCCACAGTAGTGATGGGACTATTTCTTCCCCGATCATCACTTGAAGATAGGTTATGTTCAGAATTGAGAACAGCTTATCATTTAGATTTGGTGTCGGTGTTTGGCCACACGTTCACCTCAGCCGTGCCGATTGCATTAGGACCAGTGGCATTAGGACCAGCTCTGATTCTCTCTGGGGTCCAGTTAGAAGTAGTTTCTCATTCATTTAGGGCCCAGCCCTGGTTCTTTCATAATTCAGTTCTGCTGTGGCCAATATAGAGTTGCCTTGGCCTCATGTTATCCCAGATAATGAGTAGTGGCTAATAATGAGAACCTGCCACGTTGTGCTAGAACCCGCGGTTCATAAAGTGACTTCCCATGTATTTTCTCATCAAATCCTCACAAAAACCCAGAACGGGCTGGTCTTTGACTTCATTTTATAGATGAGATGCACTCGTTGAGGGCCGTTCCACCAAGGATCAAATTCTGACTCTGCTGCTTGCTGTGTGACTTC
Organism: Uropsilus gracilis; assembly: GCA_004024945.1. Classification (NCBI taxonomy): domain Eukaryota; kingdom Metazoa; phylum Chordata; class Mammalia; order Eulipotyphla; family Talpidae; genus Uropsilus; species Uropsilus gracilis. The sequence goes on along the minus strand of PVHY01018945.1, from coordinate 21,488 downwards.
AGACACACAGACTTCAGACTCAGCCTCTCTGTGCATCTCCTTTCATGTTGCACACACTGTATTTTTCTGGTATAGACTTGCCATTTCAGATCTTGGGATAAACGAGTTTTATAAAACTCTCATGGTTTCTGATTGGTCAATGTACATCAAGATCATGTCCTTTTTGGCAAGTATAAATTCCAGGAACATATAGCTCTATATGTAGAGTTCTACCTACCAGACCAGGAGGTAAGTGCCAAGATTGAAACTTTTTGAATATTGCTATCAAATTTCCAATCACCACTTCATCTATAAAGTCCCTACCAGTCTTAGGGTGCTACTTAAGCCAACATGTGGGACAGCTAATGAATAGTCTGAAAGAAGGCATTTGTGAACTAAGAGGAACAACTGAAAAGGAGCACCAGAGCTTGAAAAAAATACAGATCTTAAAAAATTATCTCACATTTACTGAGCACCTGTCATGTGACAAGCATCCTCGGGAGACAATGTCCTTGTGTTGTGATGGAGGCAAGAACAGGTGGCTGTGCCAACAGCTGTGGGCAGTCCTGGAGGGGATGACACCGAAGTTGAGATGTGGACCATGGCAATAATAGTGGGGACAACATCACCCACAAGTGAGCTCATAGGGGCAACATGATGCGAACCAGGCAGTTGAGATGAGGCTGGGAAGGCAGACCAAGGAAGGTGGGAAACCTGAGCCAAGAACTTGAAAGAGCAGGATTCAAGTGCAGGTGGGGTGGGCAGAGACTGTTTACCAGAAAGAGGTAGAGGAGGGTCTGGAGTCCAGGCACATACCATGAGGGATGCTCAGAGCCGTAGAGGAAGGACAGGCCAGACATGCCTGCGAGTTAGGTGACTTGGCGACCAACTTAGAAATATAGGGTGAGGGAGGAGAAGAATTGAGACTGGCTTGTTTGGCCTAAACTAATTCTCACCATGGCTGGAACTAACTTCCCTGCCTCAGGGAACTTCTTCCCTGAGAATTGCTGCTCCCAATGTCTGCTTTGCATTTACATGCTGTGCTGAAGCTGTTTCCCAAGAAAGGGGTGTGGGCTCCTATAGGACATTAAAACCTCAAATCAAAACCAAAGAGAACTTATTATGTAGCCTCATAATCAGGCAAACTATTGGTAATCCTGACACCATGGCCACCTTTAACATGTTCAGTACTTACAACGTGTCTATGCCAACTGCTATTATCCCTGTTTTTATGAGGGGGACATCCCCTGATCCTCAGAGGCATCACACAGGTAGGGTTTGAGTCCAAGCTGGCCAACTCCAGTCCCAACACCCCTGGAGCCATCATGCCCTGGTGTTTAATAGCAAGGGAAATTTTTAGATGGGAAAACTGGGGGCAGTTAGTGATGTAGTGAGTCAGTGCCACAGAGACTGAACTTGAGTTTCCGAACTAGACTTGAGATGTTAATACTTTGATCTTGGAAAATCTGTTTCCTGTGATAACCTAAATTCTGTTGTTAGTAAGTTTTAAGGAAAGGGCTGGCAACCCCAGGTCCCAGATGGATGCTTAAAAGCACTTTTATGTCAGGGAACCATAATTCAGGCCTGATTTCCCAAAAGCAGAAGCATTGGGGAAATTTAAAAAGTCAGTAATGTGACCTGATATGGCATTTCAGTTTCCTAGCCACCTGCATTGTGGGAGCTGTTTGTACCTGATTGAACTCTGGGTATATGGCCAGTCAGCAAAGAGCTGAGTCCCTGTGCAGTTCTTGACTCCACATTCCTGGGCAGCTACCCCCACACAGTGTCCCACATAGCACCCCACATAGACCTTGAGGCAGAAGAAACAGCATCCCACTTTTGGCTGTCTAACCCAAGAGCCCTCCCAGAACCCAGGGTCACCCTTGCCCACCTTCCAGGAGACCCTGTGAGTTCAGTTCATTCTCAGCTACCTTGCAGCTGGGGGTGGTTATGTGGCCCAGTTTGGTCATGGAGGCAAACACAGCGTGGGCTGCAGGCTTCTGAAATACCTTCAACCTCTGGTGTGACCCCTCACTCCCCTTCTTCTTCCTTTGACAATGGCCAAGGTGTTTGAAGCTGCAGCAGTCTCTGGAGACAAAGACCACAGGGAGAGACCAAGAGGCTAGTCCCAAGCCTGGGGAACCCCCAAGCAGAAGCTGAGCTAATTAACTCGACTTTCCACCAGAGAGAAAATCAGGCACTGCTGACACTTAGACTAGAATATAACCCTGTCTCAGAGTCATCATTGGACCCAGGGACTGATCAGCTCATCCATCTTTATTAATTCTCTCATTTCCACTTTCCACCCCTCACCTTTGCACTGAACCTGGTGTTGACGATAATCTTGTGAAAATGGATGGAGAGCTCCTCTGGCCAAAGCTGAGTCCTACTCAGTTTCCCTAGCAAAGTCCCCCCAGGATGCTGCAGAAAGCATCGTTAGAAAAGCACTGATCTTATCCAGAAGGAGACCTGAAGAGCCTGGGTGTGCACCCATGGTCTGGAGCAGGGGCCCCCAGGGCACAGAGCTGAGATTCACACTGAGAGGGCTCTTGTGTCTCCAGAAGAACTTTACAATCTACCATATGTTTTTGCCAACAGGATCTCAAAGGAGGAAACAGGGGCACAGAAACATGAACTGACTTGTCAGAGCTCACAGGGCCGATGAGTTCCACTGCTCCGGCTCTCAGACTTTCAGATCCTGGAACCTCAAAGTTGAGCTGTGAATTTTGGCAAGACTTTTAACAAATGAAAAATTAGGAAGAGTCTTGCAACCATCCCGAGAGTGGAAGCAGCTTTGTCTGCTCATCTAGCAGTGGCAGGCTTGCTAGCTCCCTGCAGGGAAGGCACCCGGGCCTCACCCACAGACCCTGCACTGCAGACCCCACCACCACTCAGCATGGGTATCCTCACACCTGCCACCTGTCATGCCCCGGCTGTCAGTGCATGTGGCTCTCTCGCTTGTTTGTTCACTTTCCAGGCTCCATGTGCCATGCCAGGGGTGGTGCCTGCGCCAAGTTTAGAGGTGGTTAAGACAGCATCCTCTTGACCTTAGTCCTGAGGCAGACAGCATACATAAGCAATAGTCATTTCAGATAATGGCAGCGCTGTGATGGAGACAGACAGGGTGATGTGCTAGTGACAGTGGGGCCCACTACAGGTTGGATGGCAGGAGGAGGCTATTCTGATGAGCTGACACTTGAGCTGAGATCAAAGTGAAAGCAAAGGCCACGCGGTGATCACATGAGTGTCTGGGGAAGGTAATCTTCCTCAGGCTTTTCAGCGAACAGAAAAAAGATCAGTGTGCTGAAGAATAGGGGAAGCATACACCCTGTGCTCTGGGAGGTGGTTTGGGTCAGGTCATGTAAGGCCAGTAGGTTATGGTCAAATTCAAACAGTTTCTGGAGACAGGCCTGTGACTGGGCAGAGGTGACTAGGGGTAGCTGGAGAGGGGAACCCCAGCTCATGCCCTCAATACTCTCCCTAGCAAAGGGCGTGGCCGGAGTGCACAGTATAGCCAATCAGAGACTGGAGCATCGTAGGTAACCCTCTCCTCCCCTCCCCACTTACCCTCCAAATCCATTCTACCTCTGTCTCCTCAAAAGAAGTTAGCTGTCCTTGACCTCCATGAAGGAAGCAGTGGGCCGAATCTTGGACCTGCTTGCCAGGATGGCTTTTCAGGGTGTCTGGTCTTGGTGGGAAAGGGAGATGCTACAGCACCAGGAGGTGGGCAGGGGGCCGTGGTGAAGTGGTCAAGGTGGGAGACCTCAGGGCAACCATGGAGCCTGTCTGTGCTGGCGGGTCAAGTCCGAGCGCCCCCCCCTTCTCTCCTCTCACCCAGAAGCAACTTGTTTTCACTTAGCATGTCTTGAAGGGTACCCACGTCAAAACATGATGATCCACCTCAGCCCGCACCATTCAGAGTTGTCCCTGTTTCTGCAGCCCATTCTGAAACCAACAGGCATTTCACCTGATTACCCCTTTCTGCTGATTCTTCAGTAAAAGTACTGACATTTCCTTCTCGAGCCTGCATTTCTCTAAGGTGGTTTTATTCTTCAGTCAAGACAAACCATCTGTAGCGAAGGTGAGTGACAAGGACAGATTGTGGTTTAGTAAGTCTCTGCTGGGGACAGATTGAAGGAGTGAGTTGGGCAATTCCTTGGGGATGGCTTGGCTGACAAAACACGGAGGCCTTGGGGATAGAATTGCTTGTGGTTCCTGCTTTGCTGGGCACTTAATGAGGAGTGAGAGGCTAGTCCCTCCCTTCCTAACACTTGTGGTGATGGGATATTAGGGTCGTGAGAGGAGTTGGCGGAATGATTTACAAGGTTTCTTCCTGTTGAAAGGCCATGTATTACCAGCTCATGGTATAAAAGGACACGTCAGCATTGGATAAATTGCATGGTTGTGTATCATAAATGTGCATTCTTACAGACGGCTTAAAAGACATATTACTCAGTAAGATGGGTCAAAACAAATAAAACATACTGATTTGAAACAATTGTCTTCTCTACACTGAAGTGGACTCTCATCTGAACTGTCTTAGATTTAATCATTCACAGGTCTAGGCCCTGGGAATACACAATGAGCAAAGCAAAAATACATGCTCTCAAGGCATTTACATTCCACTGGAGCACTTGCTATTTGGTTTGTAGGTGTGTATTTGTCTGGATAGTGTTTTTAAACACTGCTTTTGCAAATGTAGCGAAAATAGAAATCAGATTACTTTCAAAGTACCACCCAGGGAAGCTGTGTGAATTTCTCACCATGGGTGACACTCAGTTAGTGAAGGCATACAATCCCGTGGCTTCAAATTGCAAATCAACATTTCTGTAGGTCTCCTCTCTGGAATAGCTATGGCAATAAGTTTCAAGAGACAAATATCCATCCCAAAAGGAGTATTTTGTTTTTATGAAAGATTGCTTTTTTCAACTTGTAGTTGGCGACTTCTTTTTTTCTGGAAATGACATCCATCATCTTGAAAACACCATAAAGATATGAATACTCCTATCTATTTTCTTCAGCGTGATTTAAAGAATAAAAATAAATAAATTTAAAAAAAAGAAAAGCTGTTGGCTTGAGCCATCAATTGATTGATGGCTTGAGCCATCAATTCTTGGAAGGCAGCTATGTTCACCACTATACCACCAATGCGCCCCTGAGCCATCAATTCTTAAGCCACCTCAGGCAACAGCATTTCTTTGCTTTTTCAAAAAACTATTTATTTTTATTCTTTAAATTACACCCTCAGTAAATGGTTATAGGGATACCTCCCCACCCCTGATGCCCCCTCTGTTCACTCAGACCCCTCTCTCCTTGTGGTTTGTTAATCCGTGTTAAGTCCATTAGTTTCTTTCCTATAGCAGTGTCCTTTCATTGGGTGAGGGACTGTGTTCTTGTGATAAGGCGAACCGTTCTGGTGGGTTTTCAGTGTTAACCTTGCACTGGGCAGCCAGTCTATATTTATTTGTGATATGTCCATGTTTTCTCGTTGCTGGTTGTCTTCTCCAATCCCTTCTCTGTGTTGTTTTGCTGCTTTACCTTATAGCTCTGGCCTCACCTCCAGCCAGTGTTGGTGAAGAAGATTATCTGTGGATACAGGGTACAGGCATCCATGAATGAACATTGTAGATGATATCCTCTCCTTCAGTTTGCAGCTTTACTTGGAGCTAAAGCCCCAACTCTGTGGCCTACCTCTTCTATGGAGTGGGGAGAGGTGTCTTGATCTCTTAGATGGTGTCTTAGAAAGGAAATTTTGACTTCTCCAGACCCGGTGAGCATGTAGGTGTGGATTTGTGACATCATGTCTCCATAGTTGTTTCTCCAGTCTCACATGCACTGATTCTCTTGATATTCTAGTTCTTATGTCCAGCCCAGATATGTGGACTGGATGTTTACCTGGCCCTCACCCATTTAATGATGGTGTTTGTATTATGTATGTTCTCCCGCCTCCTGAAGATTAGCTGGAGAGTGAAATGGAAGAGGCGTACCCCCCACTCCACCATGCACTGGCACCTCCCTGCATGGGGGTGGGCCTGGATGACCCAGCAGGTGCAGTCCCAAGCCCTCTTGGGTGGGGCCTTGGCCACAACATGCCTTGGCCCTCCCTGCTGGCAGATGGGTGTCCCATGCAACCATCCGCTGGTGGGCAGGTCTAAGAACCTGCCCAGACTCCCATCCCAGGCTCTCCGGTGCAGGAGGCCTACATGGGGCTCCTTGCTGCCTTTGTTTCTTGCTGGAAAAGGGGCTTCAAAAGGTCCCAGGCATGCAAGCAGCCATGTATAGCAGCGTTTCTAAGCTAAACACAAAAGGGTGGAAGTTTCACCAATCCTTCCAAATACCGTTGTGCTTTAAAGGAATTAGTGTAGCTGATGCCCAAGCTGCTGGCTGTGGGAGGCTGTACGGGTCAGTAATCAGAGAAGGACTTTGGAGCTGGGTTGGCTTAGACACTATTGTCCAGCACTCCCATACATGTGACTAAGCAATGTAGGCTGCTGACCCTCAGTTTCCTCACCTTTAAAAGAGGAATGAGAGTCTCTACCTTCTAGAGTGGTTGTAGGACTAAAGGAAACATGTGACTCAAAACCTGAAGCCATGGGGAATGGCTTCAGTGAGTGATCTGGCCTGGGATCAGTGGGCAGAAGGGGCATTAGGTTCCTCCCAGTTTATGTCTTAAGTAGAAGAAAGAGTCTTGGAAGAAAGAGTTTCTCCAGTAGGAAACTAGTAGTGTTGCTTCTGTCACTAACTTGATTCTGAGCGAGTTGCTTTCCTTTTGAGTTTGTTTTCTGTTCATTAAACAAGATAAAAACCAGCATTTAGGTGGAAAGAAACCTGTTTGGAAACTGATTTGCTATACCAAGAAGTGCCACTAGGTGCTGCCAAGAACAAGAAAAATTTGCCTAAATCTGGAAGTCACCAAAACTAGGAGAGAGACTGTAATGTGAGAAAGTAGTGGGGCCGGATCTCAGCTTATGGGTTTTAATTTGTCTCCAATTTTACATTTAAAACTTAGTAGTTTGCTCTATTGAGAGTTTTTTCTACGAGGGAATTTTTTTTTTTGATGTTCACTTTTCATTTATCTTATCTTTAATATTAGTGGCAGTTTTATTTACAAGCGTTCTAAACATTGGCTTGGTTACTACTTTTGATATTGATGCTCCTTCAGATGAGCTATGAGCTATGAGCTATAAGCCTCAAGCCACAAGCTTCTTCTGCCTCCACTATGGAGAACCTCCTTTGTGGGGGTCAGCCCCTCCCTTGGCAGCCTGCTCCTATTGACTAAGTAACATGAGGGTGTAAAAACATGGCTACTTTTGCTCTATGTGGGAGATTCTTTTTCTCTTTTAATTAATTTTTAAAATTTGGGATATAATTGGCATATAACATTGCATTTATTTTAGGTGTATACATACCAATTCTCTATATTGCAAGGGATTATTTTAAAAGTTTAGTTAATATCCATCTCCACATAGAGTTGCACATTTTTAGCTCATGTTGGGAATTTTCTTTTTTTTTCTATTTATTTATTTTTTATTTATATATATTTCACATCATTTCAGTCCCTGGGGGGTCACCCACCACCTCCCCTCCCTGCCTGCTCCAGCTGGTCCCCATTCTCCCCTTGTATAGTTTCATTTGGTTGACTATATAGTAGTGAAACCATTTGGTTTCTGTCCCTTTCTATCTGGCTCGTTTCTGCTAGAATGATTTCTTCTAGGTACATCCAGGTGTCTATAAATTCATCAAATTTGTCATTTTTAACTGATGAGTAATACTCCATTGTGTATATATACCACATCGTTTTTATCCACTCATCTGTTCATGTTGGGAATTTTCAAGGCTCATTCTCTTAGCAACTTTGAATTGTACTGTGTGGTACTATGAACAGTTTTTGTCTTGCTACACACAGCATTCCAGGACCAATTTATCTTATTCTAGAAGTGTGTGTCTTGTGATTACCATATGCATTTCTTCCAGCCCCCGTTACCTGCTTCTGGCAATAACCTGTCTGTTCTAGGAGTTTGAGGTTTACCTTTTGATTTCATATCTAAATGAGCTCATCATTTAGATGAGCTGTCTCACTTATTGTTGAGTCCAGTTTTGGCAAGAACTGGACTTTCTCTGTCTTTCTCTGTCTCACTTATTGTTGAGTCCAGTTTTGGCAAGAATCCTGCTTAGACAGATGTGAAAGACTTTTCCACCTTCAAACTCTGACTGGGAGACCCAGTGCTTTGTGGCACTGAGAAAAGTGGACAAAGTGAGGTCCAGGGTCCAGACCCAGATTTGGTTGCAGGACCTTGGTAATATGTTGTTTGGCTTTCCCCACTTTACATATAGCAGAGATGAAGGCATAGGCACTAAGGGTGAGGACTTTATCCAGGGTCACCCAGATTTGTGGCCTTCCAGCCTAGAGTCAGGGCTTTTCTTCGAGAGTCTTCTCAAGAACAGCTGCCTGATTACTGTCAACGGTCCTGTAGGTACTGGTGTGTACTGAGTCTGATCATGGCTCCACTTTCCTACCCAACTGGAAGGTTAGAGGATTCAGCCTCAGTCATTGTTACCAGGGCTTTGTCTGCTCAGCCAAAAGCTGAGACGGGGCACCAGGGCATCATGAACACGAAGCAGTGATAGGCCGACATTCTCCTGTGTTTCTCCAAAGAACCCAGTGCTCGTGTCGCTTCTTGGCTGGGGACATGCATGGGAGTTACCTCCTGTCCTCTGGCACTACCCTGGAAAAGGACCGGAATCACCCAGAGAGGACCGAGTCTGCAAGCTGTCTCTACTGACCCCTGGGCCTCTGTGCTCAGTGCGAGGGGCTAGCTCTTTACAATATCTGGGTTTGAAAGGCTTGTGTACTTGGTGCTGTCCCATTAGTTCTCTTCTGTCCCCAGTCCTATGCTGATTCCTCAGGCAGTGGTTCTCTGTGTGGTCGGGGAAATCTGAGCATCCCTGAGGCTCTTTTTCAAGAGATCTAACAGTTCAGACATTTTGCTAGTAACAACAAGATGTCTTGTGCCTTCTCCTCATTCATCCTTTCTGGAGTTTTCCAGAGGCATGTGATATGTCAACACACTGCATAAACAGGTAGGAGGTCCTGTTGTTTGCAATGAAGCTAGGTAAGAGAGAGACTTGCAAGACTGTTACAAGAATTCACTTTTTTAGGGACAACATGTTCATAGAAATGTTCTTTATGCTAACATATTTTCATGAAAGATCTGATTCTGGAGTTGAAAGGAAATGAGCCAGAACTGGTGAGCACTATGAATAGCTCATTCTGCCAATGAGTCTTGCAGGTGGCCTGATTCCAGCCATGGCTGCCCCTCACCTCCAGTAGGCGTCTCCTCTCTGGGCCTGCGTGGCTTTCAAGGTCTCCTCTGGTTTCACCATATTTGACACCTTAAAGGTCATATGTTATGTATCATACTATATATACTTTAAGTGCCTTCTCCATCAGCCCTGGGAGGTCCACAAGTGGGGCCCCGTTCCCTGCCTAGTGTCTATCTTTCCTGAGGGCTAGTGAAATAGGAACCATATCTACCTAATAGCACTGCAGGGAGAAAAGTGAAAAGAACTAGATAAATATGACGTTGAAAAAGACCTAAAACCTTAAGACCTAAAATGCTAAACAAAATATGAAATGAGCCACTCATCAAAAGTATTCCAAGATTTTATTAATTCTTACACATTGGAAAGAATTGACATACAATTATTGGCACAATATTATCAAAAGACTAGAAGCAATACACATCTATGGCATTGACTTAGAATTCATAATTAGGCCTTATTTAAAACATACTAGATTTCCCCTGATTATGAAAACAACATATGATCGTTGTAGAAAACTTGAGAACCAGGAGAAAATCTGAAAAGGGAAATAAATGGAATCCATGATTCCATTACCTGGAAATAACACTATTTTCAATGTATCTCTTCTGTGCTTTCAAAGGAATGTTGATATGTGTTTTACACAGTTGCTATCACTAAATGCAGAGTTTTGTATCCTGGCTATTTTTCTCTCTACATTGTACTAGAAACAGTTCCCCAAGATATCACACATTCTTCGTAAGTGTGAGTGGATGGGCCCTCTGGCTCAGTCCCGCTGGAGGACTGGGTGGACACGCACAGCTGATGGACACCAGGCTGCCTGGACAGGAAAAGAAAGGAGATGGGTCCAAATACCAAGAAATCAGGGCCTAAGTTCCTGCTGTGGGAGGGAATTCCAGCTCAGAGCAGGCTCTTTCTAAAAGTGGGAATTTCCCTGCTTTGTCTGAAGACTTGCTGGCCTATCCCATCCATGCGTCTGCTCATCTGAGCTCAGGTCAGATTGATGGACATGCTGGGAGGATGGCAACTGGTAATGTTAAGTCAGTAGAGAACTGGGTCTATTTGCTCCATGACTAGTGAAGCACAGCTGGGAACACAGGTTCAGCTGGAGCTTAACAGCAAGAGTCAGTATTAAGAACCTGCTCTGCTTTGATGGAGGGAAGGTGCCAGAAAACTAAACCAAATGACTGAAAGAGAAATCACCTCCGAGAGTGAGTAAAGATAGCACTTAAACCCAGTTGGAGCCGTCACTGCACCAGCAGCCCCAGCCTTGCTGGGTGTTCATATTGGTGTGGAACTGGCAGAAAAGAGAGAGAGGAGAAAAGGGGGTGGATGTTGGAGATGCCCCAAGTGTAGTATAATGAGAACTGGATTTTCAAGATCAACGTGCTCCTCGCTTTCTTTCTCTGGACAGTGCTCACTACATCATGGGGTAAGCGATGACGAAATAGTTAAGTTCTGAATCAATGAGCTTTCTGTACTTTCTGTAAATTTCCCGCAGTATCTTGTCCTCTTCATTTGTCTCACATCTGTTGGTGTAAATTCTCACCTGGGCCAACAGAGAAACACACACATACACATTCAAGTTCTAAAAGGAATCTCAATGATGGGAACATATAATTGTTGCCCAAACCCAACTACTAAATTCCAAATTCCCACTCTTGAACTATTCATTTCCAAAGGACAGAGTCAGCCTGTCCCAACTCCCAGCCTCACTTCATCCTCGCTCCTGAGAAGCAGCAGCGGACCCTGGCCTCCCTGAAGGACTATGTGTCCCTGCTCTGCTCTCACGGAACAACCCTGGGGGCGGGGTGGGGGGGCTCTTACTTTGAGAGTACGCAGGGCACACTGCCTCTTCTCCTGACTCTTCAGGATCTGCTCCACAAAATTAACATTGAGGAAAGCCCAGATTTTGAAGTAAAACAACTTCTTGCAGGATAAGATGAGGAGGAGCAGCTCCTCGTCGATTGATTCGTGGCTGTTGTTGAACTCGAATGTTAATTTCTGAAAAAGCACCCAAGGAGAAGCTGCTGGTCGGCTGCCTGGTGGCGTCCCTCAGAACGCGGCTGTGACCTGGCTTTGGCCAGCACTCTAGAGAAGGGACACTGGACATGTTGTCAGAGGAAGAAATGAGGGAATGAAAGTCACTTTGTCTAAGTTTATAAGATTTGGGTTTGGAGGCAATGTATTTGGTGTTCGGATTGCTCCCAAACCTGCATTGAAATGGCCAGGGGACTGCAGGCAGCACCCCAAATCCCCAGTTCTTAGGTAGCATGGAAGGGTGTTAATGAAACCTACCTGCCCACCACAGGGCTATTGAAAGAGCTATCAAATGAGTATCAAATGAGCTATCAGTCCTTCATGGTTCTCCCTTGTTGGGGGTTTAAATCTACTAACACCGGTTGGGGCCTTTGAAGAGACGAAATCACCTCAGAGAGTGGCTAAAGATAGCCCTGGTTTCTTATAGATAGGAAAGCTGCCAGGTTAGAGGACAACCCACACCTCTTCACACACTTCACACCACACCTCTGAGCTCTTCAGTGACATAGGTCAAATTCAGGTTTTGGTTGGCTGTGTTCTGCCCGTTCTATCTGGTTACCAGGCCTGCTCACACAGGTCCCTCCTTAGAGCTGAGTCCCGCAGATCAGTCTGCTGCCAGGTGTAGACATCCTGAGAGGCTTGCTTATCCTAGAGCTTACCCTAGAGGTGACTACCTACTCCAGCCTTATAGCCCTGAGCCTATGAGAGAGGAATGGCTGCCCTCAGCAGAAACCCTACCCCCAAATTCCTGTGTTCCATTTGTAGGACGTGAGTAGCCCTTCTGTCATCTGCTGTGGTCATAGGCTTAGTTTGCTAATGTGCCCCGGAACCTCAGTTTGGGATGGAGTGTTTGTGTGCGAACTCAGCTGGGAGTAGGCAGGGGGAGCCAGGAACCTGAGCAGGATAGGTCCTGGAAAGCTGCTGGGTCACACCTACCTGTAGAGTATACCGGAAGCTGGGCAGGATGTTCGTCAGCGTGGGCCTCATGGTCCAGTCCGGGTCACTGAAATAGCAGCTCCTCAGGCTGATGCTCCTGCAGGGGATCTCCTGCAAGAGGATCCGATTCAAGCGCTCATATTGCATGACTCGCTCAAAGTAGAAGTTCACCTTCAGGTTGGTGGCGTGCCTAGCCAGCTTGGCCCAGGACATGCCCCAGACAACCTGCCCGTGGGGGTCGTGGATGTGGCATTTGATGTTGATGGTCCAGAGGGTACTGGTATTGTTCTCGCACAGGTTCTCGAGCAGCTCATCAGAGATGCAATTGTAGTTGAGGGTCAGGGACGCCAGGTTGTGGAATGTGGCCATGATCTTCTGGAACTGGGGGCTGCTGTAGACGGCGAGGTGGTGACTGAAGAAGTCCTCGATGTTGAGCTCTGAAATGGGGCTCTCATTCCTTATGTAGCTCAGGGAGCTGAGAACATGGCACCCTTGCTCCACAGTCAGTCTGGCCCCTTTGAGGTTGAGATAATCCAGGTGTTTACCCATTTTCTTTAAGAAGAAGCTTAAGCTCTTGATGAACGAGCTCCGGATGCTGTTCCTCCAGACCACGCGGTCCAGCTCCAGATGCTGGATGGAGAGAGACTTCAAGCGGTGATTGCACTTGCCCAGACATGAGAGGAGGCCTCGGATAGTGACCTGGAACTTCCTGGTCAAGACCGAGTTGTAAGGATTCGTGAATTTGATCTCCAGGTGCTCCAGATAACGACCAAATTTCTTGACATACCAGAGAGCCGACTCGAACTCCGACGCGTGGACCCGGGAAGGTCTCCCACTGAAGGTGATGGTCCGGTATCGCCAGAGGTCAGCCGAGTACATCATCTGGTTCCACTTCTTGCAGACAAGGGCTGCCCTGGACCTATCCCTGTCTCCCAGCCACCAGAAGACACGCCTCAGGCACACATCGGGCAGGGTGGCCCAGCAGCTCTGGTCTTGGGAGTGGATCAGTTGGTTTTCTTCGTCCATCAGGGGATTGGGATGTTCACACGGCTGTGTGGTAAGCAGGGCTTCCAGAAATGAGGAAAGAAAAGCAATCACTTGTTTTCTGTGGGGAGTGAAAAGGAAGAGCCATTACCTGCCAAACAGAAATTAAACCCAACTAAACAAACTTGGCCCCTGCGAGGTAGACGCTGTGCTGCTGCAGGTGGTGTAATGATACATCCTCCATCTGTCCACACCTGCAAGGATCCCCCCTCCCCCATCAGGGGGCTTGTTGGGGCCAGAGCAGGATGCAATTACAGCTTGAAGGGAGTTATGAAAAAGTTCACACATATCCTAGGTATTTGTTGGGTAGCACACCTGTCTGGTGGCAGGTGATTAGTTTGACTGGGCAAGAACGCAGAGAGGATTGCCCAGAGAAGGTGATGTCTTTGCTGGGTTTGCAGGGTGAGGGAGACTTTCAGGGTAGACCAGGTTGCCCTCATGGTAGCAGGGAGCATTCTGGGTAGAGGAAATAATACTTGCAAAGCCACCAAACTGTGAATATACATGATGTGTTCATATCCAGGGGACAAAAATTATTTACACTTGAACTCATAAGGGCAGGGAGTGATGAGACGGTGGGAGGTGCCAGCTCAGGGGCCCTGAGACATGTGTAAATGATGTTTTCTAGGGCTCAGGGAATTCTCCGCATGTCCTCTCTCCAGGATGCTGGCATTTTGACAGATTCTCTGGATTAGGATTGCTGTCTGTGTGCACTTGCCTTGCTGATGATTGTGTTTCCATTCAAAAGGAAAATGACAGAGAAAAGGCAGAGAAGCTCAGCTGAAGTCTTGGTAGCCAGGGAGAAAGGCCTCATGTCAGAAGTGATGTGGCCAGTTCAGAGGGTTGGGAAGAACACTACCGGGGAGAGGACCAGAGCAGAGACTGGGCTCCTGGGACCAGTGTGGCATTATAGCAGGGAAAGTCTGGGTCTGTGAGTTCTTTGGAGGACATAGTTCAGTAACTGGTGAGTATGGAAAGAATGTGAGATTTTGGCTCCGTGGTTGGATGGCAGGTGGACTGCCCACCAGAGTAGTGAGTGCCAGGGAGATTGGGCAAAGCCCTCCTTCTGCACCAAGCCTCAGTTGGATGTTTAATAGCATGTGCTGAGATCTTCATGCCTTTTTGCTTTCAAAATTCTCCTGCCTGAAGACCCCTCTCCTTTCCTTTACCTCTCCCTGGACCTTCATCCTCCAAAACGCCAGTCCTAACCATTCCAGGAAGTTTTTATTGTCTGCTTTACCAAGTGGTCCGGGATTATTGATCATGGCTCATAAAAATTCAGGGCTCGAGGATGATGTAAACCTTGATTTCTTCACAGACAAAAATGAAGGCTCAGGGAGGTGAAAGGTATTGCGTGGGGTCATGTGGCATTTGGTAGCAGAGTCCAGATTAGAACGCTGACCTTCTAGTCAGAAGGTCACTGGTCCTCTCTCCTGTACTCTGCCCTTGCCTCACACATGGTAGGTCTTACGAGCAGAGGGACAAGCTGATGACAATTTTTAGCCCAGAATATATATTTGTTCATGTAAGGCCTGCATTTGTGTATATTCCCTTCTAACCCCATTGCCTCCACCACAGGCAACACATCCCAGGAGTCTGATATGTATCTCTGGGGGCTCCTGCCAGATCTGTATTCAGTGTTTGTGGGCATCACACATGTTCCATTGTGTATGTCTGCCTCACCCCTGTATCTATCATTTGAATAGAGTGTGGCATGGTGACCCTGCCTTTCTTGTAGCCACTCTCCTCAAAATGGACCTCCCAAAAAACTGGAACAAAACATGCAAAAAAATGAACCAAGATACTTCCCTCACACCATGTACAAAACCCAACTCAAAATGGATAAAAAACTTAGATGTAAGACCTGAAACCATAAAATACATAGAGGAAAACCTGGGAAAAGCCCTTCATGAGTTACAATTCAGAAATCCATTTTTGGCCACATCCATAGATGGCAAAAAATGAAGGAAAACATAAACAACTGGGACTACATCAGACTAAAAAGCTTTTGTACAGCAAAAGAGACAAAAGAAAAAACTGAAAGAATCCCAGCCGAGTGGGAAAAAATTTTCACCCTCCATATAAGCAACAAGGGTCTGATAACAAAGAAACACAAAGAACTCACACAACTTAACAAAAACAGAGCAAAGAACCCAGTTAAAAATGGGGAGATCTAAAAAGACATATTTCCAAAGAGGAAGTCCAAATGGCCATCAGGCACATGAAAAAATGTTCAACGTCATTAACAGTAAGGGAAATGCAAATCAAAACCACAACGAGATACTACCTTACACCAACAAGAATGGCCCACATCCAAAAAACAGACAACAACAAGTGCTGGCGCGGATGTGGAGAGAAAGGAACACTTTTACACTGCTCGTGGGAATGTAAACTGGTCCAACCACTATGGAAAGCAGTGTGGAGGACCCTCAAACTAATGAAAATGGAGCTACCATTTGACCCAGCAATCGCTCTTCTGGGAATCTACCCAAAGGAGACCTCAATGTGGGTACAAAGGGACACCTGTGCTCGGATGTTTATTGCAGCACTATTTATAATTGCAAGGTCCTGGAAACAACCCAAATGTCCTAAGACAGATGACTGGATGAAAAAGATGTGATATATATACACAATGGAATATTACACATCAATAAAAAATGACAAATTTTATGATTTTTTGGTAACAAGGATGTACCTAGAAGAAATCATACTGGCAGAAACAAGTCAGAAGGAAAAAGACAGAAACCAAATGGTCTCACTAATATATGGACAACCAAATGAAAGTACACAACTGTGGGAGGGGACCAGCTGGAGTGATCAGGGAGGGGAGGTGGTGGGGGACCCCCAGGGACCACAATGATGTGAAACATATATATGTATAAATGAATTATTTAAAAAAAAAATAAAAAAATGTACCTTCCAGGCCCTTCCAACTCCCTGCAACACCACAGTGGCTGTGAGTGTCCCTGAGTGAGCTCCAAGGGGTGGGTGAGTGGGCTATCTTTGGAGTCTTCTCTGATGCCTTTGTCTGTGTGACCCCAGCATCACCTACAGTTTGACTCCTCCTTCCATCCCTCCCACCGATCTTTAAATCCAGACAGGCTCCCACATAGGATTTTTGCAGCAGTCCATCCAGCCCCATCATAGGGCTCCAGTGGGTCCCTAGAATGGTTGGCTCTGTATTCAGGTGGCCCTTTTTTCTTTCCCATCTCACCCGGATTCACCCTTCACGATATTCTGCATTCAAGCCCTTCTCTCCCATGGGACCTTGAGACAAGGTCACTCTTCTTCGGCGCAGGTACTTACAAATGAAGAATGGGGTTGTCTCTGCTATCACCTCTAACCTGCCTAGGCTAGGTACGTACGTAGCACTTAGCAGGGAGCAAAGTACCTAAAAAGTGCTTGAGAAGGCAGAGGAAATCCTGGCTCTAGCAGTCACTGGTTCGAAGAATTATGAGACATTTTAAGCCATAGGTGAGCTTGGGAGAACAGGTTTGGTGGGCTGGGAAAGTCATGCGTAATGACTGGGGCTCTGTCTCCCAGACCACCCTCCTCTGTGAGAGGCAATACACTTAAGTACAAGTACAAGCTTAAGTACAAGCTTAGTGGCTTGGATTCTGGTTCTGTAAATGATTGTGTGTGACCTTAGGCACATTAATTTATTTTTGCCTTGGTCTCCACAGGTGTAAATAGTGGTAATAATAATTTTCCATAATGATTTCTCTTGATCTTGGGAGAATCAAATGAGTTGATACATAGAAAATGCCAGAATAGTGCTTGGTGCATAGTAAATGCTGATCTGATGTTCCCTCAGATCCTACCTGTAAGATAGGTAGGCACAGATTCAGTTTACAGATGGGAAAACAGATTTCCTTAAGTGAGTGTGCATAGTAAGTGGGGAGGTGGGGATCGCACCCACCCAAAGACGCCCAAACCTAGCTTACTCTACCATCGGACAGGGCTGCCACCCTGGAAGGAAAGGTAAGCATGGGCAATCACCCAGGGCAAGGCGGGTGGTGGGGAGGTTCCTGCAGGCAGAGATGCTTTCAGGAAGAGGCTGTGAGAAGGGAAACCCATCTCTTCCCATGTGGGCTTCTGGGTGTGCCTGTCACCTCTTTCTGAACCCACCGGTACCCATGGCCCCCGCTGCCGCTCCCGCGGGTTACCGGCTAGCTGCACCCGGCTCCGGCGTGCGCCCCGCTCCTCCGACTGCGCCCTCTTGGGCCGCCCGACCGCAAGCGCGCCTGACTGCTCAGACACCGATGCTGCGACCACACGGGGTCGCGCATTGGCTATATACCAAGCAGAGGACTGCCTTTGTGACGCGCTGCCACCTGCAGGGCTCTGCTCAACCTCTGAGGGTACAGGGCCCAAAACCGGGCTTGCCAGTTCAGATCGTGTGTAGAGGTCAAGACAGGAAGGCGCCCTGGCCAGGGCCTGGGGGCTAGAAGCTTGGCTTGTGCGAACCAGCATAGGCACGCGGCTGCCCTTCTCAGCGAAGAGAAAGGGTCTGCTCCAAACTCAGGTCTCAGGTCTGCTCAGTTGGCCATATTCCCTGTTGACACCTCGGGGGTGGGGGGTGGGGGTGGGGGGGAGGAGTGAAGGAAGCCTCCCCTACAAACCGACTTCCACTTTCTCATCCTGAGACAGGGCCCTTCTAGGAGAGAGCCTTATGCACACTCCATGAAGTTTGAATACCGCCCTACCTTTACAGTTTTCTCAGGGTCAGGGCATATTTAACCCATCAAATTCCTTGTTCTTGCCACCCCCAGCAAGGGGTGTTGAGCTGAAGGCACTCCCCAGGGCCAGGCAGGAATGTCAAGGGCACATTTGGTATTCCTGGGCTTCTCCCTGCTAACAGTCTTCAAAGGCCTTCCTTGGGCTTCACCTGGCCTTGCCTCCCTTTAGCCTCAGCTCTCCTGCCCACCCTCCATTTCTTCTTTCCCTGTGCATTACTTTTCTCTGAGGTTCTAGCCCTGCCACCCTCACCCCAAGAAACCAGCCAGGAACCTATAGACAATGGAGAACAAGAAGCTTTCTGGGAAGGTGTTTTTATTCAGGGACAAAACTGGGTTTCCCAAGAACCAGATTGTATGGGTTAGATGCTTGATTAGGATTCTCAGGCAGAATTGTTGGAGTCTCTTTTTCCCCTCCTGGTTTATCTGTGACTCTCGGGCAAACCCACCTTTCTCTTCAAAAGAAGGAACGTAGTTAAGTTCCAAACCTCTTCTTCTACAAGAAAGAAACCAGTGGCATAAGCACATTGTTTTTCACAAGTAGAGAGACCACCATGGGAAGGAAGCAGGAAAACCAGCAGAGAAATAAAATCTATGTCTTCAATACCTTTGCTTTTCCAATCTAGCTGGAGGTTTTCACTTGTTGCTTTTCAATGAAGCTAGCCACCAGCATTTTTCCTAAAGAAGTAGATATAAAAAAGGTTTCATGTGTTTAAAGTGGCAAGTGGCCATTTCTGGGATATCTTTGGGCATTGCTGTTCCAGTTTGGGGAGCCAGCACCCCGTGAGACAGATGGCATGGGGAGGACCAGAGCTCATCGAGTCCGGAGGGGTTTGGGACAATATTTAATAAGGTCTGGCAGCCTAGGGGTGTGTGTGTGTGTGTGTGTGTGTGTATACAGATTAGAGAATATCCAGATCATAAACAGCTATACACCCATTAAAAAAAAAAAAAAGCTGCATCATTTGACTTGGAAGAATATCCTGGGTATTGCTGAGTCATAACATTAAGATGCAAAGAATGTGTATAATTGGACTCCAAATGGGTATGTTTGCATGTGGTTATATAAAAAAGCTGCCAGATAAAATATAGGATGTCCAGTTAATTTTAGAGAAAGATTTTTTAAGTATACATATGTTCTATGCAATTATTTTGTCTTTATTTTTGTCCCAGATCATATATATATATATATATATATATATATATTTGCTAAATTGGCAATCCTATTGTGTCAGGGTAGAGGAAAGTATGAAACATATTGCATGAGGCAAGAGATTATGGGACTAATCGCCCCCAGCAAGCCTGAAAGTAACCCATCTTAGTAAAAATTGATGCTTCTGTACATATGAGGAAAACCTAGGTCTACCTTTATGTAAGGAGAGCACATCTAGGTGAACTGAAAAAGGCAAATGAAAGCATGAGGTGGACAGTAAGATAATCTATGGAGACCACAGGACAGCGTTTGAAGTGAGTGAGGTTTTGAAGGACACCCACCAGCTCCTACAATTGGTATCTCGGGGCCTGGGTCTGTGGGGCGGGAGTGGAGGAGGATTAGCTTTGCCCTTATATTTCTTTGTGTGGTATTACATCAGTGGTTATAACATAATTTAATACTTCTGTATTTTGAATAACATCAAATAATGAAAGCTCCTTGTTTTTTTTTTAAGTGAGTAAGGCATATAGACTGGAACTTAAGGGCACTGTTAGAAACACATACATGTGAGATTGCAGGCTGAATTGTGTTATTCTCTGATTCCAGAATCCTAGGGAAGTCAACCAACCTTTCTGTTCCTCAACTGTAAAGTAGGGATACAATAGCTGCCTCTTGTTTATAGTGAACATGAAATTCATGTAAAGAGCTTTTTATTATAGCCTGGGACTTTCCCGGACGGACCGGCATGCGGGCCCCACTGCACATCCGAGTCCTGTGAAGAAGTGGTATGTGGGGCTAGGGTTTGCCGCAGACCCCTCTGGGTTTGGCTCCATCTAGAGAGCCCTAATCAGGAATAAGTACCTCAAGACAGTTTTTCAACCACAGAAACCAAATAGGTGAGGTAAAGGAAGAAAGACTCTTAAATTTATGCCACTTGGGCAGGACTCAAAAAGAACAAGGCGAGAACCACCCAGCATTGAACTGTGAGAGCAAACAAAATAACTACACCTACAATATCACTGAAGAGCTGTGAACAAGAACCTGGCACAGAGATACTCTCAATAAGGGCACTGTATACCCTCTTTACTCAGAGGGAAGAGGCCTGGCAAATGGCAGTGACCCCACAGCAAAGCCCCAAAGGAGGAGACCAGGAAACCTAATCAGCTGATGGCTGTTCCTATCAAGGAGCTGCTCTACCAAAACATATGGCTGGGAATCATGCCCCCAAAGCCAAAGACCTGAAACATAACATGAAGGAGCAACAAAATGTTGCAGAAAACAATGAAGATGAGATCTACCAAGAAACAAGAAGCAATCATACAAGCCACAGGTGATCGAATCTGCCTACGAGGGCAAAGCAGTACAGGAAAGATGAACAGCCCAGGAAATCACACCCTCACCAAGGATGAGGAAGTAGACCCAGAGAGGAAAAAAAAAAAAAAGACAAAAGGACTAAATATGGAGACACAACAAAAAGAAAGGAGGCAAAGTGATCAGAGGGGGTGTGGTGTATATGTGGTGGGGTATTCCCATGGGGATCAGCAGTTATACAATCATGTATTGTGAGAAATCCAAAAATTAAATTAAAAAAAAAGAGTTTTCTATTATAATTAGCTCCCAACAGCTAATCACCTTTAATGCTATTGCTTATCACTAGAAAATAATCTAGGATGTAAAATCCAAGATATTGAGGGAAATGGCTATCAACCCTGATCTCCTAAGATCAAGGATCTTGACCAAGATTCTGCTTTCTGGATCTCTCAGTTTTCTTTATACCATGAAAGAGGTGGATTTCATGCCCTTTGCTTCATTCATTTACCCTATAGTTTTGGAGCATTTGCTGTGTATCAGTCCTGCACTAGGAGCTGCTGATCTGAGATGAAAGAGCTGGCTTGTGGTTCAAAGGTGGCCCATCTCTGAGACATTTGTATAAACAGGTGGTGGAGATATGAAATGTATATATATATATATAAACTATTTGATTATAAAAAAATTAAAAAAAATACAAAGTCAAAAAAAATAAAATAAATTGCACTGTTAAAAAAAAATAAAGGATATATGTCCATATCAAAAAAAAAAAAAGATCTACCTGTCACAAATGTCTTTACGCTTATTAAATACGGGAATCACTGTTAGGGCTAGAATTTGAATATGTTTGTCACTGTTCTATTACATGGTTGACTCTACAGGATGATTGATTGGAAAATTTTACCAAACATTATTCACACAAATACCACCTTCATGATATATTGTTTTGTATTTACATATTACCTGTACTA
>PVHY01018944.1:0-28274 GCA_004024945.1 Uropsilus gracilis | reverse complement strand
TTCAGGGTGGGAGGACCCTCAAGGGGGCAGGAGACAGGTCTAGGAATAAGTGTTTTGTTTTGTTTTGTCTTTTCTTTAGTTTTGGATGGAAAGGGCCATCCCTGAGCCAACAGTGAAGCCAGTAAGCCCTCAAGGATAACAGCAGTAGGTATCTAAATGACAAAGGTAACTTGTGTGTGGAAGTTTAAGGGTTAATAAAGTCTTTTGCCCATTTTGCATCAGATTAAAAGGTAAAGGTTTTTCTCTGGTTTAGGAAAAGCTTGTAAAAAAGGATTTTTTAGTAAAAAACCTACCCTCCTCCCCCAATAACAAACACAAATCAGTTAAAGTTGTTCTTACCCCTTACTATTGGACCATTGCTTCTCATATGTGCTATGCTATAGTTGTCCAGTTATCTTTCAGGGGTATTGATTTTGTTCTGCTACAACTGAGTTGTGAGAGCATGGAGGAAATAAGCACAGCATCTTTACTGTGCAGCCTTTATGCTTGATTGTCTATGATCCCTTAACATAAACCTCTGCATATTAAAAAATAAATGACAGGTAAGGAAGGGTATAATTTAAAGAAGATTTATGAATAAGGAAATTAGTAGAGATGCAGCTTAAACAAGCATAATAATTTGTAACAAGCATAAAAATTAAATTTGGAGATAAGTGCTTTGCTCTTAGGGAAATCCCATAAAGCAGGTCTGAATGATTGTAATCATTCATTCTAATCACTATAAGACAAATTACAGATAAAGGTAAATACACAAGAAGAAAAAAATATATCTTTCTGAAGCTAAACAAAGGAGAAGTACTCTGTATTTCAGGGCCAGGAAGAGTAATTTTATATAGTGGAGTTAAACTCACCTATTCAGAGTACCAGAAAGAGTTGCTTTTGAATTCACTGATCCTAAACTCCTGCAGTTAGAGTCTCAGTCAGGTTTTAGCAATGTGTGACTTTTATGCTGTGACCTGCTCTTTTTGTTGCTTTTAAAAATGTTATGCGCCCAAGACCTGACTTCTGTTCCTGGCGGTGTTGTCCTTTGAAAGCAAACTTCCTTATTCCCACCTTACACATCTTTGTATTTCCAAGTTCCAGTACATTTCCTCCTGACTGCCAATGAAATCATAGAGATTTGAATCTTGGCACCTCACTTTTAGCAGAACATGACATTTCATGTTTAAATTCTTAATTGTGTTCTTTTATTTTACTGGTAACAACAATGAAGTGTCAGTAACTACAGATAAAAAGATAAGGATACCTCCTACATCCTCAGGTTTGAGGATAAAAGTATGAGGTCATCTTGAAATGCACAATGAGAATAAAGACTGTTAAGAGTCTCATCATTTTATTTTTCTTTTTCTTTATTTCCATTTCCTGCTTTAAGGCTTTGGATCTTTGTTAAGCTTTTGGGTACTACTGAATACATATGTAGAAAGCTGTGTTCAAGGCACTCATTTCTTATTCAGCAGACATATGGTACCATCTGTGTTCAAAATGCTGTGCTAAAATATAGCTGGGGATCTGGCCTGTAATGCTGGTGAGTTGGCAGGGATTGATAAAGGGTGGCACATGCTTTTCTTTCACTTCTGATGTTACTTATCCTGCAATATTCCTTGATCGTACACATTTCCTTGTTGTCTTAAGGCCCTCGCTGAGATCCACTATTATGTTTTTGGTCTTTACAGTTCTGGAGTAAACTAGTGTTGTTATGGGGAGAAGGGTGGAGGGTGCCAGGCTTTTACTAAAAAATCCTTTTTTTACCAGCTTTCCTAAACCAAAGAAAAACTTTTCACCTTTTAATCTGATGTAAACCAGGCAAAAGCTTTTATTAACCCTTAAACTTCCACATACTAGCTACTTTTGTCATGTAGATATGTGCTGCTTGCCCCAGTACCCTTTTCATCCCAAACTAAAGGAGAAAAAACTTATTCCTGGACCTGTTTCTTGACCACCCTCTTCAGGATTCTTTCTCTGTCAGCAGCCTTGCTATTTAATCCCAAAGCCAGACCAAACTCTTAAAGTGATCAAATGATTTATTGCTAAGCAAGCAAGGAAGGAAGTGACTACCTAAATATGTACTACAAGGTAAGCATGTAAAATCCCAGTTCATGTGCTACAAAATAAACATGAAAAACCCAGTCACCCCACCACATGTACAAAATTGTCTTTTAGTCTCTGGTCATCTCACCAAATGTCCAATGGATCTGAGTTCACAAGCACGTGATCCAAAAGCTAGGCATTCCTTTTTTCTTCCATTGACATCTGTTTCAGCTTCCTCCAAACACGTGGTCCAAGATGTGGTGTTCTTTTCTTTAGGCATCCATCTCAACTTTATACAGTAGAAAAGCACCAATGTACAGGAACCAAGATCAGGTCCATTTTCTCAAGCCACACACAACGGCTGCTCCAAAGCCATCTAAATCAAACTATATAAATATATAAAACAAGCTCCAACACAAAGTTCAAATCTCCAAACTTCTTTAGCACACACCATCAGCTTATGCACACTAAAGCCATGAGTTGACCAGTCCAGGCCAAAGCCCCCAGGCCCCATCCACCTTGGCTGTCATGACCGGGTCCTCATACTCTTCCAAAAATGACTGATCCTTTGTTTCTCTCCCTGTCCCTTTTTATATTTCTCTCCTTGTTTTCTCTCCCCTTCAGGAGCAGAGTCTTGTCAACCATTACAAGTCACATTTCTTCTCCCCTTAGATCCTTCTGAAAGAAAACTATGAATTCTAACTAATGAAGGGCCAGCAACTAGACCTTGGTGTAGCCAACCTAATCTTTTTTTGCCTAGGCCCTGAAACATTCAAATCATAAACTTGAGTCTCCACAACATTGCCAAGTCCCTCTTGAAATTTATAATTCTAAAGCAAAAGGCAAGTATCTCTATTTCCTACCTGTACTTTCTTCCCAATGTTACTATTAATACATAACACACCAGGTGGATACCACTCCAAAAGTGTGTCTCTGAGAATATAGAAGAGATTAAAAGCTAGAATTAGGGATTGTGGCAAAAACTTAGACATTGATAGGGAATAAAGTTATACAGCTGTGATGCTATAATATAATAAGAAATATATTTGTGTTCATCCCAATTTTTCACACAAAGCTCCTAAAACCTGTGGCATTTCTTAAGTTATAAGAGCTCTAATTGTGTCTCCTGTTATATTAATGAAGTAACTGTTGAAAGCATCTGAAGACAGGAACTGGTTTCTAGTGGCTCCTACCAAATCAGAGGGTGGAATTTTCACTCCCATCCCCCCTGCCAGGGGAGAGCAGCTAGCAGATGGTATGCTCAGTCAGACCAAATGAGTTGATGGGTCATATATGTTAGGTGTTTGGCAAAGGGATAGCATTGAGATGAAGGAAGATGGGTTTCTTTGATGTTGCCTGAATCAGTTACTCATGGGATGGGAGGGGTTAAAGTAATTGGTACCAACAGGAAGGAATTTGGGAGCAAGATCATCCTTTCAATATGTATGTAACAAAACCTCCAAAAATCAAAATTGAAAAAGAGCCAGGCATGGTGGCTTGTGCCTCTAAGCTTCAGCCTATGAAGCAGCCAGGGCTAGGGATCACGGTTTGAGTCCCACCTGGGGCCTGTAGTGAGACCTAGTTCCAAAAAAAAATAACTGGGCGTGGTGGTGAGCACCTGTAATCCCAGCTACCTGGGAAGCGGAGGCTGGGGATTGCTTGAGTCTGTGGTAACCCAGGCAACATGAGCCTGTGGTTCCATGGGCAAAAATAGTGAGACCTAGTCTCAAAAAAACTGAAAAAGACCTTTGTTAGGAGAACTTCTGAGTTGGTGAGTCTGTGAAAATCAAAGGAGAATGGCCAGCCTGTAGAGAGCACAGAAGCTCCATGTCCCTTCTCACATACCTGCCCTATGCGTATCTTCCACCTGACTTATATGCTTGTATAATCACTTAGTACTCTGTCAAGTAAAACAGTTCTCTGAGCTCTGTAAGCTGTTATAGCAAATACTTTTAAATTAAGGGTCAGATCATGGGAGCTCTTGATTTATGTTGCCAGTCAATCAGAAGAATAGGCAACAGCCTGAACTTAGAACTGGCCTCTGAAGGCGTTGGAGTTAGTCTTGTAGCACTGTACCCTTAACTTGTGGAACCTGATGGTATCTCTAGGTGTATGGTGTCAGAATTAATTTGAGTTGGACACTGAACTGGTAACCAGAGAAGTACTTGTTTTGTTATGGAGAATCGCTGCCCACATACCACCCCCCAAAACCCACACTGGAAATCGATCGCAGAACATCCATTTACCGCTTTATGTATACATTTGAGTTGCAGTGTTACCAATGATGTCGTATGGAATCTGAAAAAACACTAGATTGTGAGGATGTGTAACCAGATGGCCAGAGTTCAGGCCACCTCTCACCACCGAAGGTCAATAAAACAGAGGCAGGAATTGAATCTTTAAGGTGCTCTTTAATCAAATAGCCAGCAACCTGGAAGATGGGGGGGTTGACACCCTAAAGAAACCACCTTAACGTTTCATTTCCATCTGGCTTTTTATAGTGAGTTGAACAAAGACAGTTCAGCAGCAGGCAGTCCTTTGCTGATGTCAGCAGCCCATGGTGTCCAGCCCCCAGAACTTCTTAGTGCCTCCTGGATGCCTGGCTTCATACTCCTAGAGTGTTGAGGCCAGTCTTCTGATAGCACTGATTCCTGCACTTCTCCAGTGTCTTTGGGTTGGCAGTTAACTCAGAGTAGATAGGTCATAAATAATCCATGTGTATGGATATACTACTCTACCCGACCTAGTGTCGTGTCCAATCTCAGATTGACTTAGTCAAAACAATATTCAAAATAAACATGTGACTTGAGTGTATGCTAGGAAAGCATTCTAGCTAGGGGAATAAGGTGAGTAGAGTCAAGCTGTTGAAATGAGTGAGGTTTCCATTCACTCTGGATGGACAGATTATTCACCAATATTCACATTGGTGAGTCATAGAAAATAATGTTGGGTAGCTGTGGGAATGTAGAAATGGGGCAGATTTAAAAGAAAACAGCAACTGTATTGAGATATATTTTACATATCTTAAGTTTTACTTGTTTAAAGTGTGTAGTTCCATGGCTTTTAGCCTATTCATAGAGTTGTGCAACTGTTGCTTCTGCGAAACCCGTGTCCATTAGTGGTCTCTTCCCATGTCTACCCCCAGTTCTAAGAAACCACTAAACTGTTCTGTGGGTTTGCCTTTTCTAGAGTCTTTCATAAAAATGGCAGAACATAACATGTGGTCTTGTGCCCAGCCTCTTATTAAACTCCTCACAGAATTTTTGAGGTTCCTCCATGTCATAGCATGTATCAGCACTTGATTCCTTTTCATATCCAACTAGTATTCATTGTGTAGATACACAACATTTTGTTTATTCATTGAGCAGTTGAAGGCTAGCCAAATCCTCCTTTTAGCTATTATGAATAGTGCTGCTGTGTACATTTGTGAAAGCAATTTGGATCAACATATGATTCATTTCTCTTGAGTGGAATTGCCAGGTCATATGATAACTATATTTAATATTTTCAGAACCTGCCAAACCAAACTGACCACCATTTTATATTCTAACCAGCTATGTATTAGAGTTCCAGTGTCTCCTCAGCATTGTCAACACTTATTATTGACTGTCTTTCCTTTTTTAAAAATTATAGCCAGACAAGAGGGTATGGAGTGGTATCTCATTGCGGGTTTGATTTTTTGGATTTTGCTTTTGGATGCTGCCTGTAATATGTAAATTATAATTCACATTTTATTTTTTAATTACCATTCAAGTCTTACAAGGTGTGATAGCTAGATGGTCACACATTATGAAATTAATTGAGACTGAGAAAATCTAAGAACGCTACTTCATATTATGGAAACACTATTGAAGTCTAGAATTTATACATTTAGATATTTTAAAGGAAAGAATGAACCAAAAGAGTAAGTTCTATTTAAGAACCCAAGAAGACTAAAATTTTATGTCTGAATCTCATACTATGAAGATCTAATACTGTGTACTGAAGTTTAGCATTACATGTTTTTTTATTGTGCTGAAGCCTCTGAATATAAATATAGACATAGGTGATTTACTATTTAACCTTTGTAACTGTATAATTCATTGTTTTAGTTATATTTAAAATGTATAGTCTTCATATATATACATAAATATGTAAACAACAAAATTATTAATAAAAAATAAATAAAATGTGCAGTCTTCACTGCTAGTTACAAAATATATTCATCACCTCAATAGGAACTCTATAGCAAAACTCAGTGGGTAGTGATTGCCCTTCCCCTCAGCTTCTGATAGCTTGTAATCTACTTTTTTACCTTTTTTGAATTTTTCTATTCCAGATATTTATATAAATGGGATCATATACTATGTTAACTTTTGTGTCTGACTTCTGTTACAGCATATATCATAAATTATGTTTTTCACTACTGAGTAATATTCCATCATGTGGCTATACCACATTTTGTTTAGCTATTGTTCACTGATGGACATTGTGTTGTTTCCACCTTTGGCTATCATTAATAATGCTACTCTGAACTATGAACATTCACTTACATGTTTTTGTTTGAACATGTTTATTTTTTTTTTTTTTTACTATTTACTGAGGAGTAGACCTTTTGGGTCATATAGGTATTCTCTGTTTAACTTATCAAGGAACTGCTAAATTATTTTCCATGGCGACTATACCAGATTGCATTTCAATAGCAGTCTATAAAAGTTTCAGTCCTACTGTATCCCCACCAGTGCCTCATTTTTTAATTTTTTTATGCTAGCAGTCCTCATAAATGTGAAATGACATCTATTGTGGCTTTTTTTTTCTTTTTATTCTTTTTTTAGAGAGTAGGTCTCCCTATGTTGCCCAAGGTTGTCTCAGACCCACAGACTCACATGATCCCTAACCTCAGCCTCCCAGGTGGTTGGGATTAAAGGTGTGTACCACCACACCCAGCTTTCTTTGTGGTTTTAATTTGCATTTCCTAATGATTAAGGATGCTGAGCATCTTTTGTATGCTTACTGGCCATTTGTTTATCTTCTTGAGGTGGGCAGGAGATGTCTGTTTATAAAAATCTTTTGACCATTTTTCAGTTGGGTTATTTTATTTTGTCTTTTGTTATAAGTTATAGGAGTTCTTTAATCTAGATACAAGTCTATCCTCCCTCTTCACCAAACACCCACAGTCTAAAACCTCGATGTTGCTTGTCATCGGACATAGCCATACTGGATGGCAGTGCTTTTGGCAGGACTCTGTTTGGCTCATTCTTTCCTAACTATATCCATCTCTTAGGTCCTATTCATTGCAATAGATTGCCCTATTTTTTTTCTTAACAAGAACATAAATTGTTTCACATATTGGCCCAGTTAAATTCAGACTCATTTAAAAGGGGTACTTCCTAAGGTCAGTATTTGAGATTTATTCTTACCCCAAAAAGGCCCCTGGTTATCTTTCCACTAGTTTTCTGAAGCATTTCATTATCTATCAATCTCCTCCCAAGTAACCTTTTACCACAGTCACCATTTTCAAGATACCTGTAGAACTTCACACTCTTACAAAGGAAGTTAGCTTTTTTGAGAAGAGATTTGGAGGTCTGTTTATGGTCTGCTTCTACCCCTAAGCAAATTCTCTGAACATGCCTTCTCTGTATGCTAAAGGTAGGGACAACTGATGCTTCTCTCTAAGTGACATTCTGAGTTAGAAGGTGAGTGGCGACAACTCCAGATCTAAATCTCCTCTATTTGCCTTCTTTCAGGATAGAACGCTTACCTCATCCTAACCTCAACAATTCCCAGCTGGGGCTGGAGAACCAGCAGTGTCTTGCCCAAGGCAGAGATTCTATCTCACAGACAGGGACTGGGTCACATGTGCCCAGAATTTAGCTTCAGCAATGAGTGGCTGTGGGCAAAATGGGAAATGCTGATATGCTGCCCCCTCAGTTCTCTAATTGAGATCTGGGGAGCTAAAGATATCTTTGTGTCTTTGGCTTTGGTATGGAGTTTCTGTCATTTTGAACTGTGGAGAGAAAGGAGGGAGAGAGTTGTTCAAACATCATGCATGTGCCTTGCTTAGTCAGATTTAAGTAGATTTTCTCAAATAGATGTTTCTTCATTTGCTGTCTGCCCTTAGGACCATTTCCAGGGGTTGTTAGATGATGGGTGAACTGTGGAGAGAAAGGAGGGAGAGAGTTGTTCAAACATCATGCATGTGCCTTGCTTAGTCAGATTTAAGTAGATTTTCTCAAATAGATGTTTCTTCATTTGCTGTCTGCCCTTAGGACCATTTCCAGGGGTTGTTAGATGATGGGTGGTGAAGAGGAGGTGTTCTTTTTGTTTTTAGATTATAAAACTTTCATCAGTTTTCCTGAGGAGTGACTGGTGAACTCCCAATGCTGTCATACCAAAAGTGAGGATTCTTAAAAAGGCAAACCACTTTTGGGCTCATTTTTACCACCATAACGTTCAGTTCCTCACTTGTAAACTGTGACTAATCCTTTGTCTGTAAGTTTTTATAAAGGTTAAGAAAATGACATGTGAAACAAACAAAAGGAGGACAAAAAAAAGTTAAAACTAACTGCCAGCAGAACTGAAGCATAGAATAAGAGAGGGAGAGGAGGTATAATCTGGGGAGGGATGGGCATAAGAGATCAAGAAGATGGTTCATAGGTGACAAGGTGGTGGAAGAACAAGTTATTTACAACGATGTAATGTGTAATATATATGTATATATATACACACACATACATATGCATATACATACACAAGTGCAATCAATTTTTAAAAATAAAAAATTAAAAAGCAGAGGCTACAAAAAGAAGGCTCTATTTTACTCTACAATTAAAATAAATGATCTTTTATATAATTAAGATTAACCTGTCTGTATAAAATGAACTAAAAAAAACTAAGCACATTCTGATTCCTGTCCTGAATATAGTAGCACATTATTGAATCAATTACATTCTTTCTGTATCTTTAACAACTTTCCCTAGAGCCTGGATCACTGTACACATGGTGTTTTTTTTTTAAGTATGATTATATATTTAATTAAAGACATTTTTAACCAGAAAAAAAATGACATGTGAAATTTAAAAATTGCTATTCAAAAATAAAAACTTTAATGTGCAGAAACAGGCTAATATACCCAGCAGTATTTCCTTGTTTCAGGCAGTTGCACATCTAGAAATGGTAACAAGAAGTTGTTGGACTTCTGGATTTGGGTGCTTGTGAATTTTTGTGATGTGATTTGTGACACAAATCATTTTGATTTTGCTTGATGTTTTTGCTCTTTGATATTCTTATTTGTTATCATTTAAACTTTTTAGATGGTATGTGGAGATGGTTTGTGGACTAATTCAACTCTACTCAAAATAACTTCCCACCCTGCTGTATTTATAACATCAATTTTTTTTCCCTATCTAGATTGTAAACCTTTGACAGTATTTTCTGTACTGACAGAGGTGGAACATTTGTCTAATTGTTGACTAATATTTTTATGTGCTGTTTCAGCCTTGTGGAATTTCAGCCTAAACACTTGCCATTTTTCTCTTTGTTGAGGATGTCTGCTAAGGAGGTCCAGCTTGTCTAGAACATATTTATAAATATAAATGAGAGACTGTCAGTAATATTTGCCCTGAAGCACAGGGCCTATATTCTTTAATTGCCTGATTACTTAAGAAACAAAAAAGGTAATAAATAAATATATATATAAATTATATATATAAGATACACAAAATATATATATATATATGATACACAGTTCCAAAGTTACAAAAGAGCATAAAAGCATAAAGGAAAAGTCAGTCTATCCTTCCATCCCTGACTCCCAACTATCCAGTTTTCCCACAGGCAGTCACTGACCTATTTCTCTCTAGAGAGATTGTATCAACTTTTATTTCTGTCAGCAATATGTGTGGGTGTTTTCCTATGAATCAGCTGTCAGTGTAATAGCAAATTTTAAAATTTGTTTTGCAATTTTTTGGGGGGTAGTATTTTTTCAATTAAAGTAATTTAAAAAGGGAAAGAAAGAAAACACTCCACTAGATTAAAAGAAGCAAATTGGTTTTCAAGGTCACTGAAAAGAGATGTGGCCTCAGAACTTGGTGTGCTTCCACCCAGTGTGTTTTTACTGCGCCATTGTGAGGATCTTGTGAATCAGTACCACAGTGAAAAAAAAATTCCCTTGGATTGTGAACTGATCTGGTATAGCCTGCTGCTGCCACTTCATATTCAGAAGACTTGAGCATTTCTTCCATTCTACCAAGTAGAGTGCATTCTCAGAGTGAAGTAATCTCATCAGCTACACAGCTGGACTAAAATTGCACTATTTGATTCATCCTGTAAATATTTGTTGTTGTCTGTGTTTGTGAAAAGTTCTGTGCTCAGGCTCTTTAACTTACAGAATTATTTGTTTTGCTTCTTAGCAGCATAAATTTACAAGGTATTTTTAAATGGGAAAAATAAGCATATATAATAATAAATGTTGCCCAAATAACAAGAATTTGAAAGTAGCCATGTTAAGAACATATGAATAGTATTATAAATTTATATTTTGACTTGAATTATTAAGAATATTTGAAAAACACTGTGGAATATGAATACAGGTACACATGTGTTCTTAATTTATATTGGTTCTAATTTGATAAAGATGCAAGCATAATCCAGACTAATAACATCTAACACTAACAAAATATATTCATGAGTCAAGTAATATCTGTCTAATAATTTACTGTCACATTTTACTGGTGCCTTTATATTATACTAGATCACTAGATAGGGCTTTAAAAGGGAAAATTAGCTTTAAATAATTCAAGCAAAGAATGGAGGAAAATAGCATTTATTGAATGTCAAATGTTTTTCATGTTTTTAGCAACCCTTTGAAGGAGGAATTAATTTGCCTTCAGGAGGGCAGAAATCACATTTCATGTATGTTATTGTGTAATACCTGGCACACTCCCTGGTATGTGGTAAATGCTCCATAAATATTTGTTGATTTTTTTTTTTTTCAACCAGGTAACAGGCAACTATTAAGGTTGAACACCGCACTAAAGTATGCTTTCCGTTTCTTTTTGGTCTTTTTTCCCAAGATAACTTTCTACTTTCCTGGGAGAAAGAGTAACAAAATTTACTGATAGCTTGCTGTTGGCAAGAATAATGAGTACCGTTCATTTTTGTATGACTAGCTGTTTTACGGTTTGAATCCTCTTAGGCTCACATAAGACACAAGACCACGGGAGATGCAAGAGCAAAAAGCCTCTTTTTTGTCAGCTCGAGCTGAGGTCCAGCCCCAAGGCTCACCAATACAGCGCAGTCTCATGAAGGGAATCGACCCCCACTTGCAGAAGGACAGGGTTTATACACGTTACAGGCAGGGCAGGGTAACTTTTTTAGGCAGTTTCAGGATAGTTTCCACACAGATGTTTTAAAAGACCCTGTGGCAGAGACCAGATAGCCACCTGATATGGGAGCAATTACATGTTTCTGGGCATTAGCTTCCTGAGTCTGTTTATTCCCTTTTTTATGGCTTTAGCCTTAGCATATTTTGCATTCTTGACTTTTAAGCTTTAGTGATAACTTCTTAACATTTTTAGATTCCAACATAGCCTGTTAGTAATACTTAGCCCATTTTTATTAGAAATTGTGTAGATATCAAGAGATATGAGCTGTATCGACAATAAGGCATACACCTCTACCATCTACTGAATTTGAGAAACAACATTATTTGTACCCTTGATCCTCTAATTTGTGCCTTGGTCTCTCATCCTCCACCCTTATCCTACTATTTTGTGTTTACTATTCAGTTTTACCACATGAATGTGCCCCATGGCAGCAAAACATTGTTTTGTTTGTATGGGTTTCGATGTATGCAATTATAATATTCTATCGTGAGCTTTTTTTTTTTTCTTTCTCAATATATCCCAATTCAATCAGAATCTCTGGGAGTTAGGACTCAAAAATTAGTTTTTGTAAGGCTCTTTGGGTGATTCCAATGTACTTTTAAGGACATATATAGGATAAATAATAAGTGCATATTCATAACTTCATCTTCACCAGAAAAATACCCATTTTCGCATGAAGAGAAGGATGAATTAAACTCCCACCAGCAGGGTGTGCTGTTTCACATCCTTGCCAGAACCTGTCATTATCTAAGTTAAAATTTTGCCGATCTCATGTATACATAATGTGGTGTTGATATGATTTTGATTTGTTTTACACTGATAAGTATTAGATTGGAAATATTATGATTATTTAACACTTAATTATGTTTTGTAATATTTGCTATTGTGTTGTCTATTGTGTTTTTATATTTTGAATAATATTCATCTTTTGTTGTGTATGTTGTTGCAGATGACTTCCCCTAATTTGAAACTTGTCTTTCCTCTTTCTTTATAATATCATCTGATGATCTGAATTCTTAATTCTACTGTAATCAAATTTCAGTGTTTTACTTCATGGTTTATACTTTCATGTGTTGTCTAAGAATCCTTTTAATTATCTCCTAATAAAAGTTTTGTAGTATATTGGACATGTCTTTAATCTACCTGGAACTGAATTTGAAATATAATTGAAGAGTCTAGTTTTTGCCCAGAAATGGATAGGTACTTATTTCAATTACTAGCCATTTATTGAATAGTTCATGTTTTTCTTGTAACTAAAATTGCCAGCTCTGTTATAAATCAAGTTACCACATATGTGCCTATTTCTATGGGTTCTATTCTTTTCCATTGGTTTATTTGAGAACCTTGGTGCCTTATTCTCTCAGTTACCTTTGATAAATCTGAGTATGTGTTAAGGCAATCCATCTTCCAGTTCCTTGACTGTTGACCCTTTAGTCTTCCATATCAACTTACAAATTATCAAGCTCCAAAATATCCTTTTTGACTTTTAATTGAAAATACTATCTTTATCGAATGGAACTATCCCATCTCCGGACATACTATTAGTGGTTCATATATTATAGGAGTTCCCTAGTGTTCTTCAATAGAATTTAATAATTTCTTTTATTAAGATCATGAATAACTTAATTATACTTAGTCCTAGATACTTTATATTTTATGGTGTATCTTTGGACAGAGTATATTTTTCAGTTAATTTCAGTGCATAATATATGTCTATTAAGATAAGATTATTAATTGTACTATCAAATCTATAATATGCTTACTTACTGATACTTAGACTTTTTTATTTGTCACCTATTGTTGAGTTAAAAAATTCTCTGATATATTTTTCAGGTCATTTTTTATGGATATACACTATGTAGAATGATTTTTGGTGAAAGCAACTTTTAGTTATGAAGTAACCCCTTCTTAGCTCAACTTTTAGCCTTTTGGTCTCCTTTTTCTGCTATTAACCTAGTCACACAAATTGCATTTGCTTGCTATTTGGCATTTTCTTTTTTTATATAATTTTATTTTTTAATTGATTGCATGTGTATATACATACATTTTTTTTTTCTTCTTATCTTTGTGTGGCCTGTTTCTCCCACTACCTTGTTACCTGCGAATCATCATCTTAATCTCTCATGCCCATTCCTCCCTGGATTTTACCCCTCCCCCTCTCTTGCTCTATGTTTGGCATTTTCTTAACGATCACTCATCCTTTTATTATCAACCCTTTTGTTTCATATTTTAAGTATGTATCTTGGAAACTGTATACAGCACAGATATCCTTTGTAACTGCTACAAATTTAACTTTCTGAAAAAGCAACTGGGATAAATTTGGTTATTTTACTTTTTTCTTTTTTTCTTTTTTTTAATTTGGTTATTTTAAAAGTAGACAATGAAAGACAAAGTCTTTCTTTAGTCTAAGTACGATCTGAAAAAATGTACAGTCTTTCTTTATTCAGAACATAAAATTTATGCCTATGATTGTAGATAAAATAATATTTAATGTTAATAGGATTTTACATTTTATAAGAATAATTATATAGGATAGTTTATACAGTATTATTAAATGCTCACATTTTATAAGTCTGAGAGGAAAGTTTTCTGATGAGGTAAAACTAGGTGCTACAGTGACCAGAGGTGAGATTTTGCCAGGAA
Source organism: Uropsilus gracilis (assembly GCA_004024945.1). NCBI lineage: Eukaryota > Metazoa > Chordata > Mammalia > Eulipotyphla > Talpidae > Uropsilus > Uropsilus gracilis. The sequence continues at coordinate 14,238 of PVHY01018944.1, read as the reverse complement.
AAGTAAGGAGTTTGTGAACCTTTTTGATATTTCTGTCTAATTTTTAAATTCAACTTTGTCTTTCATTGTCTACTTTTAAAATAACCAAATTCAAAAAAAGAAAAAAAGTAAAATAACCAAATTAATCTCAGTTGCTTTTTTCAGAAAGTTAAATTTGTAGCAGTTACAAAGGAGAGCTCATGGTAAAAACCAACATATAGGATAAATTATTAGTGCACACCATTTAATTAATTATTTTGTCCGATTAAAGGCAGTAATTATTTTTTCCAATTAAAAAGGAAGATATAACATGCACTAAGGTCTGATATAGTGAAAAAGTACACAGAAGTGTTTTTTCCTTATGGAATGTATATCCTAATGGAAAGGGAGACAAATAATGTATAAAAATTAAGTATATAGTAGGTCAGGAATTTTGGTAACTCTCTCTAATGGTAACTAACTTCATGGTGTATCCTGCTTCTGCTTCCCAGTATTCATATCCTTCTTTCGTTCCCTCCAGTGCTTCATTGGGCTGATTCTGTTAACCTGTAGAGCATAGTAGAAGTAAACTTTCCTTGACCAGGTCATATACTTCAAAGTTTCTGCCCTTGGTATTTTGGAATGTGACCTCTGGGAGAAGCTATCTATACTAGAAGTGTGACTATTGTGATACCACGGTGCTTTAAGCTAGCTGACGTAGACATTGAGAAGGTGAAGAGATGAGACTTAGGTTCCTGGTTAGCACCCAACTATTTGAGCCATTTCTTCTAAGACAACAAAATTATGGTTGAAAGTAATCTTACCTGTCTAATTCAGTCAAACCTGTAGATTCAGGTAGTACCAGCAGCCATTTGACTGTAACCACATGTAAGAACCACCTCAAGTAAGAATCACCTCAACTAAATCCAGGCAACCCACAGAATTGTAAAAGACAGCAATAGATTATTTTAAGTCATTACATTTTACAGTGATTTGTTACTCAGCAATAGATAAACAGAACATTTGGTTATAAGTACTGCAGAGAAATGCAATATAGGAAAAGAGCTTAGGGAATACCAGAGAGATCAATTTGCAAATTTAAGTTGGGTGGTCAGGGAAAGCCCTTCTGGGAAGATATTCAAGCAAGAATGGCATAGATCTGCATAATGTTAATACCTGGAGGAAGAACATTCCAGTCAAAAGGAACAGCAAGTACAAAGGCCCAGTAGCTAGAGCTGCTTGAGGTTTTCAAGAAATAGCCACAATGGCCAGTGTGATGGACCATCATGAACAAGGGTAAAAGTGGTAGGAGTAGGGACTGAACCCAGTATAAAGGGTTGTGAGTAGGTCTCAACTATAAAGGGCAGCAGTTTTCAACCTTACAAAGTACAACACACTTGTATAAAAATAATAAATATTATGTAATAATGTTTTTGCTCTCCTGAGATAAAATACAAATAATATAAACATATATATTTAATTTAGTGTTCCCAACTAAATATAAAGTAGACATAAATGAATGTAATAATATCATTACTATATTTCATTATATAAATTCTACAGTGTTTCAGTTAGCTTTATATAGGATTGTTGACTCTGAGAGATATAAATTACTACTGAAATAAATGTGTTATATTGGGTATTCAAATACCAAGAACACTGTTGCTGACAGTGATGGTATTTTGCAAAATCCTGAATAATTTTGAATAAACTTCTACATCAAAAACTGTCTTCCCTAGATTGATATGAAGAAATCATTCTGAAAAATTCAGAGCAGATTGTAAAAAATTCACTAAGATGAATGTTCTGTTGAATATCTGAAACTCAGATAATACTAACTTTTAATACCTTTCTTTAATCATTGTGATAACAGAAACATTGTACTAGAAACTCAGATATAGGACTTTGAAGGTTCATTCATTATGAGAACCTTAACACTGAATGAGATGGGAAGAATTTGTTCCAAGCAAAGGAGTAACATAACTCACTTGTGTTTTATCAGACCATTTTGCCTGTCATTTGATGGATAAATTCTGGTGGGGAAATACAGAAGAACCAGCTTGGAATCTAGTGCCATAATCCAGGTGGACAGATGATTGTGGATTAGACAAGAGTTGAAATGGTAGATTCTAAAATGTGCCCAGGTTCTGGATATATTTAGAAAGTAGTTCATGTATGTCAATACCAGATCATGTCCACTTGCATTATCTCTATCCCTGACCTGCATTTTCCCAGAAGTGGTTGTCTTGATTAGTTTCACTTCTGAGAGAAACCTTTGAGCTTTTAAAATAGGACGGTTTTTCTACAAATGGCTGTTTCCATTTTTAATTAAAATAGAAAGTGAATTTTTCCTGGTTATGACATAACCTTCTATGTTGTAAGTGTGGACATTAGAATTCAGTTAAGTAATCATAAGTGAAAAGAAAATATCAGATTTACAAACACTAGAAAGTTTTCCAGTTTAACTTGTTAGGGTCTATACCATTAATTGTGAGAAAGGTTTTTTGTTAAAAATTTTACATCTGTGTTATAACTTTCTTGAAGGAAGCATTCCATGGCATTATCGACTTCAGAAGACACATTGATCCTCCCAAAAGATATAAATATATTTTAGGTAATTTCAAATAGAATCAAAATGATGAAACTTATAGCAATATGCTTTGTAATATTAGTTTATCCATAGCATCACAGAACACACACACACACACACACACACACACACACATACAGAGACTGTTCCAAGTATCAGTAACTTGCTTTCCTCCACTTAGCAGCTACTGGAAAATACATATCTTAGTAATTGGTGGTTGGATTAAATTTTTAGGTTTGGAGGGAGGTTGGGACTGACTTTCATCAAAGGAATTTTTGATAGAAGGATTTAGGATGCTTAGTGCAGTTCTGTATAATAGGTATTTATCAAGTACTTACTGAGTTGGTAGTAGCCAACTCCTTGTAGGGGGATTAAAAATTATGAAATAGTCCCTGACAAAAAGAGAATTTGCATTCCAGTTGAAGAGATGGGTACATATAAGATTGAATAGCATTATAGTGTAGGATATGGTTTAGGGGTAAGAGAATGACAAAGCATTATTTCTTAAGTCAAGTGCATTCCACAGGGGAAAGGCAGCATTAGCAAATTCTCAGAGCAGGAATGGCTAAGGCATTGGGGAGATAGGAACTTTTGGGTCTGAGAAGCATGGTTATGTGGTTTTCTTTCTTTCTTTGGTTTTTCTTTAACATGAGTGTCTTTAATAGAAAATAATGATAAAGAAGTTCAGAATGGTAAAGTAGGTTAGGAGACAGAAGTCACACTGAAGAACTAGTAAGGATTTGTAAACTTGAACAAGACTGGTTGAAGTAGCAGGCAGAATAGGTTAGAAGAAAGAAAAAAGAGGTGGACGTAGTAGGCGATTTGGCAAAAAGTATACAAAATGATATGTACCAGATCTAGTGGTACTAGTGGTAGAAATAGAAAAGAGGGAACAAAGGAAAAGTGTTTTTGTGGTAAGGATGAAAATGTTTGGAATCCTGCTTTGTAATCAGAAGGGACTAAAGGGGAAATTTTTCTGATAAACAGTATTTCAAATTTGCTTTTACTACTTAAATGTTTCTTTCTCACCTTATCCTCCCAAAGTTCTCAGTAGGAGGGAATGTTCGGTTAGTATATACAAATGGTTTGGGGACTTAATGCTGGGCAGCAAATTTCTCTTCCGGGGGCAGGCACTAGGAAATTGGATGAAAAATAGTGGGCTGGGACCATAGCGATCCATCTGTATCCCAGTCTGGCAACTAAATAGCAAATATCAATATTTTTTTAATGATAGTGAAGAAAATTTTTTGTACAGTTTCCCAGACTCATATTTGGAAGCAAACCTTTTGAGCAATCTGTTGTGTTCCTCTGGCTGGCGGATGGGGATGGGGGGGTGGCATGACAACAGAAACAGTGTTGAAAGTTGGTGGGGCAGGTAGGGTAGTGGAAGAGTGGCAGCATTGTTTTTTCATCTTTCTGTATTGCTCCAACTTCACCCTCTGATCTTCTATACTCCAGACCTCTTTTTCGGTTCTTTTCTTTTTTCCTTCTTTCTCAGACTGCTCAGCAGGAAAGCAGACTATTTACAAACAGTCTGGATCTAACAACTTCCTTTCCTGCTGATCATATAGTTGCCAAAATAGATCCTTTCTCAAGGCTGAAAGTGGGTATTGTAGTTAGTGGGTATCCTGGAATGTCAATGGATTCCTATTTTAAGAAATATTATTTTTATGCTAGAAATAAATTACACCAAGATGCACACATATTTGTAGCAATTAGAAAGTATGGAAACAGCTGGACTGATGGGGAATTATTAGATCAATGAAACACTTATTTCCATGACTTGCTAATAGTAAGTGGATCATAAAGCTAACATAACCATCAAGTAGAATGCAGATGATTGAGCCCGATTCCTTGTCTTTAGTTTTTACACATAGAACACAGTCTGAGCAAACACAAGGGCTATTGCCATAGAAATGGTAACAGTCCACACTGAGACATAGATTTGGGGGAACATAAAATTACCAAACTATAAGTCTTTGGGCACTGTACAACAGAGTTAGTTCTTTTGTTTTATGGGATCAGAATTCCCAACTTTGGAGAGACTAATATATCTTTTAATGCATTTTGAATACTATAATGGTATTTCTACAATATTGAGAAGAAAAAAAACCACCTGAAATACTAGGAAAAAATTATTATTTGAAAAATTGAAAAGTTTGGCTTCTACTACGATTCTTGCCAATATATAAATAAAATTGTGTATGACATGTGACTTTTGGTTTAGCATTTAGCAAAATATATCTAAGTTTTAGAGTCTTCTTTTATGAAAGGGAAGTAGTATAAAGGTCTCAACTAACTCAAAGGTTTATCATTTGTGTTATGAAAGGGACAGCCCCTCTTTGATCCCTTATTTGGGGTAAAGAAAGAAAAGAGAATGTTCTTAATTATCTGGAGCTTATATTTGGTGAAACCTCTCAAACTTTCCTGTTTCTTAAAGAAAATTGCTGAATAGGGTGATTAGGGTCTGCTATTTTGATTCAGAGTATGTAGGTTCTCATGCCATGCTTTATCTTTATACATTCTGCTCTCAACTTTCCCTTTCTGGGATTCTGAATAAAAGGAATAGGGAAGAATGTGGGGGTGGAAAGACCAAGTAGAAGATGGAAAAAGAATTAAAGAAGATAAAATAGATTGTGGGCGCTTCAGTAACTGTGGAGGTCAAATAAATTTTCCAGTGTTGACTAAATTTTCCAGTAGTGACTAAATGTCACTGTTCAGGCAACTGCTGCTTACCCTCTCCTTGCTGCATATTTACATGGAGGCAAAGTTAGACTTTTGTGGGTTTTTCTATTTCATTCCCTTGAGATTTTAAAACTACTCGGCTATATTTGTTCTGCTGTGAGAACAGATAACTGGAGAGCAATTCAAAATATTTATTTAATATTTTCTTAGAAATCCTCAAACAGGGAGGATGTTAGGCCCTTGTGATATGAAATTCACTGTTATACACACATTTTAAGTTTTTGGTAATTCTTGGTTTTTCTTTTTTTAGCTCTACTTTTTCTGTCTTCTAGTGGTAACATAACCTAGCAGTTTTTTTTCTTTTGTACAGCATATGGAAAAGTTGGTTTAAATGATATTACACTAATAAACTTTATATAATCTGGAAAGGTTAGTTGAATCATAGACTGTTAGAATGGGAGGGATTTTAAAATCACCCATTGCTTAAAAGCCTTTTCCAGACAAAAGCTCATACTAACACCTAACATATAAAGTAGATAAAAGTAATGACTGTGTTTATCAGGCAACTCAAATCTGCATTAATTGGTTTATATTTTATACAAGTGACCTATATGAATGCCTAGTAAAGCATTAGAAAATTGGGAGATGACAGGAAAAGTCTTAGTTATAGAGCCTTGACTTTTGTCCACTCAACGCCTCTACAAATTCCCAAAATATCTAGTAGACAATATTACCTCTAGGAGTACTAATCTAATCTCTCCCCAGTAATCTTATCTGATTCCAAAAGCCTGAACCATCCACATACTAATGCCTGCAAACTTCAGCCCTAGCCTCTCTTTCCGAGTCCATTTGTCATTTTTCCTGTAATGTTACATTCAAGCATTGCCTTCAGTGTAACTATCTTGATATTTTCCTTCCAAAAGTGTCTCACATTCACGTTTCTCCTCTCAGAAAAAATTACTGCTTTCCCATTCAGTTGCTTAAGTAGAAAACCTAGAAGTGGCTGGGCACGGTGGCTCGTGCCTGTAAGCTTCAGCCTATGAAGCGGCTGGGGCTAGGGATCGCGGTTCGAGTCCCACTCAGGGCAATACAGCGAGACCTAGTCCCAAAAAATAGCTGGGCGTGGTGGCGCACACCTGTAATCCCAGCTACCTGGGAAGATGAGGCTGGGGATTGCTTGAGTCTGTGGCACCCTGGGCAACTTGAGCCTGCGGTCCCACGGGCAAAAATAGTGAGACCTAGTCTCAAAAAAAAAACAAAACAAAACAAATAAACAAAAAAAACCTAGAAATGGAACTTAATTCATGCTCCCCCTCCTTGTCTCCCCAACATTACCTTTAATTTATCAGTAAATTCTGTTGCCTGACTTCAACAGAAATCTTCAGTTTCTCCAGTTCTGTTTCAATTCAAGTCACTGTTTCCTTGCCTTGTCTCCGTATATATACTCTTACCCCTTATTTACTATACATTCAGATACCCGCATGTTCTTAATTCATCAGTCTACCATAGCACAACCCTGTTTAAAATATTTCGATAGTTTTCAGATTGTAAAAAAGAAATCTAAATTCCTTACCCAAGGCACCACCATGATCACACTTTTCTCTACTTCTCCAACCAAAAGTTTTAGCACTGTACCTCATACTTAATCTTCTTAAGTTACAGGAACCTACCCTCTACTCCTTGAATATATGAAGCCCCTTCTTACCTCCTGACCTTTCTACTAGCTGCCTCATGCCTGGAATATTCTTCCCAGTTTAAAGTGTAGTAAATACATTCTCATCCTTCAGGCCCCTGCTTGCATGTTACTTCCTCAAATACCACTCCCTCTACCCCCACATACCCCTGACTCAACTATAATTATCTTGTTTCTTTATTAGTCTGCCTGTTCATTAATTGGTCTTATCCATTGCTCTCTTTCCTGAGTCTAGCATAGTGCCTGGATAAAGGAACGAGCTGTATGTATAGATTATTATGAAAGTATATAGGAGGGTATCTTTCCTAGCCTAGGCATGCAGACACATAGGGATGGCTGTTACTGATAAGAATATCATGGAACGTGATTTATGAGCTGAATCTTGAAGGACAAATAAGAGTCATGTGGATAAAGGACTTTTGGGTAGAAGGATCAATGTACTCTGTGCAAAGACCCAGTTAGTGATGCATTTTACATTCACACTTAACTGTATAATAAATGTATAATGTGAGCATGAATTAGAAAGCTTTAGAAAGGTAAATGTCAGAAAATGAAGGTGTGTGTGTTTATGCTAGTTCAAGGGAGCATATGAGGAACCATCTAAGGAATTCTATACTATTTCCAGAGTAATCAAAATTTCAGTTTTATAAAGATTATTTCAACTGAAGGCTTGAGATTTGATTCAGAGGTTTGAGACTATACGGCTTCTGCCTGTGATATTTTCCATGTGGGCATACTGTATTTACTGAGGCTTTGTTTCAGGTTTTGATTGTATTAAGTAACTAGCTTTATTCCTATTGTGGGAGACAGATTGTTGTAATGTAATTCCTTATACCCCTTTACACTAAATGTCAGAAAATGAAGGACTTTTTTTTTACATTAAAAGAATTGTGGAGGACCCAAATAGCTTTTTATGTGATTTATATATATATTCTCTTGATAATAGCCATATTTGAAATCAAGGTTTAGAGAAATTTTTAAATATTTATTGTTTAAAATTAGCTATAATAAAGTTATTACCTTTTAGTATAAATAAAATATTTCTATGAAAAGTAATTATATTTTCTAAAAACAAAATAAATGGTGAAAAAGTGGTATTGTTTTATATATTTTTAGATCTCATTAATGTCTGGCTGACACAAAACATCTGGTTTCTCTTATTTGTGTCTGCACTCAGCGAGTTACATTATTGTTTTGTTGAAGTTGTGTTAAGCAACTCTAGCCTCATATAGATAAGAAAATGGAAAAGTATTTCTAATAGCCCTTTCTGATTATTGTGGCTATTATTTGACACAACTCAACAAATGGTAGTTTCTTAAGGACTAGTTACAATGTAGTATCTACACCATATTGTACTGCTATTTCTACTGGAAATTGGTGTGCCTGTAATATTCTTCCCTGTTTATGTTGTTTTCATCCTTTCATCCTGTTATACTGAAATCCTGTCTTAAAATTTAAGTGGTTCTTTTACTGGTGTATAATTTTGTAGCATCATATATTTCTTTGGAAATAGTGATTTTTTTCTGAGTTTTGCAAATACTGGCATTTCATTATAGAGTGTCAAAAATTGCATATATTTCTTTGCTTGTTTTTTAGTTTCATGAATTAATTTTGGTTTATTGCAATGTGTATGATTCAAAGGATTGGTGGGGTCATCTCTTTAGATCCATGTCACCACATCACAACCCACCCTCAAGACCTCGACAACAGTCCTGTGATCCCTTTGCATACTTTGCTGTCCATCCTCATCCTCTTACTCTTGTAATCTTTAGTCTACAGATACCTTTCTAGGGTTTGTTATGGGTTTAGTTTTGACTGGTTCTTTGCATTTTCCCTTCAGTTTCATCTAAGTTACTATAAATTGCAAGAGTTCATCTTCTTTAATCACTCTGTGTGTCTGTGTGTGTGTCTGTGTCTGTGTGTGTTTGTGACTTCTTAATCCATTCATCTGTCATTGGGTACTTGGATTGTTTACTTAACTGGGGTGTTATAAGTAGTGCTGCAGTGAACACTGGCATGCATATGTACCATTTGACTAATATTTTTACATTCTTTGGATAGATATCTAGGAGTGGAATAGCTGGGTCATATAGTAAATCTGTTTTTAATTTTTAAGAAACTTCCACCTGTTTTCCTTAAGGACTAAACCAGTTTACATTACCAGCAATAATGTACAAGGGTTCTTTTTTTCTCTACCACCATTGTTTCAGAACTTTTTGATATGAACCATTCTAACTGTAAGGTGTATCTCATTGTATAAGATGGTATCTCATTGTTTTGATTTGGATTTCTCTCATAATTGATGATCATGAGCTTTTTTCATGTGCCTGTTAGCCTTTTATATGACTTCTTTGGATAGATGTTTATTCAGTATTCCGTTTTCTGTTCATTTTTGGATTCAGTTTTCTTTTTCTTGAGTAGTATTTGTTTGTTTGTTTGTTTGTTTGTTTATAGATACTGGCTAGTAGCCCCTGGTCAAATGTATGATGTACAAATATTTTCTCCCATTCAGTGTCCCATTGTTTTGTTTTAATGATAGTTTCTTTCACTGTGTAGAAGATTTTTAATTTGATGTAGTCCCATTTGTTTATTTTCTCTTTTGATTCTCTTGTCATTGGATTCAGATTCATAAAGATAACACTGAAACCAATGTCAGTGTTTTGCTTCTGTTTTCTTTCATATATTTTATGATTTCACATCTTACATCAATGTCTTTAATCCATTTTGAGTTAATATTTATGAAAGATGAGAGATAGTGATCTAGTTTTCTGTCTCTCTCTCTTTTTTTTTAATGTATCAGTTCAGTTTTCCTAGTACCATTTTTGTTAAAGAGAATCTCCTTTCTTTGGTGTATACTCTTGGCTTTTTTTGTTCTATATTTTCTGTAGTTATCAGAGATATTCTTAATTAACACTACTTTTTGTTTCACTGCAAGCACATGGTGGTAAAGAGTACACTGACTGCTGGTGCAGGTTGGTGTCACTGACATGTTTTAAACTAAAACAGTAGTTTTACCATCACTGTAAATAAGGACAAATAGCAGTTCTGTTTGTATAACAACAGTTTTGACCTACTAAACCTCTTGGAAGGATCTTGAGAAAACACAGGCAACAAAAAAATTATACATGAGTATCAGCATTTTGATTTAATGCAGTGTAAAATTTTGTACATTGCCATTGGCAAAGGACATTGATGCAACCACTTTGCAAGAAGAGTTTTCTATCATCTAATGTCAGGAATATGTATACTCAATACTGTAAATCTCCAAACAAGTGTATATTACTAGACATTTACAAAAATATACATAGCAGAAGTACTCATTTTAACTTTAAGATGGATACAATTCAAATCCCTCTTAGCAACAGCATAGAAATATTGTAATAAAACATACCCACATAATACCCCACAACAATAAAAATGAATGAGCTACAATATTCACAGCAACCTGAATAAATGTCACAACTATAATTTTGAATAAAGTCAAACATACTGTAGAATTGTCTTTTGATAAGTCAATAACAGAAAAGTAATATAAAGTTTTCCCCTCAGCTTTATTGATGTATAATTGACAAAATTGCAAGACTTTAAAATAATATAATGTATTGACATTGCTTAAGCATTGTGAGAGTAATTAATAAATCTACCATCTCACATACTTACCATTTTTTTGGTGAGAACATTTGTTTTACTGGCTTAGCAAATGTCAGTTATATAACTTAGTGTTATCCACTACAGTTGCCATGTTACATGTATGATCTTCAGATCTCATTCATCATATAACTGGAAGTTGTACCCTTTAACCAACCGCTTTCAATTTTCCCACCCCATAATTCCTGATAAACACTTTCCTACTAGACATTTTTTTTTAATCCATTCTAAGTTTTAGCATGAAGCATTTCTTTTTCTCTGGTTAATTTCACTTAGCATGATGCTTTCCACTTTCATTTATGTTGTTGCAAATGACAAAATTTTCTTGATTTCTGGTATGGTAACTTTATGGTCAAAGAAGATGCTAAGTATAGTTTCAATCTTTATGAATTTCTTGATATTTGTTTTGTGTCCCAAAATGTGGGACTATTTTGAAGAATGTCAAAAAAATGTATATTCTGCTTTTTGGGTTTGCAGTGCCCTGTAAGTATTTGCGTTCAGGGAGATTTAATTGTGTGGTAATTTGCTATGTAGCTGATCTGCCCATTGGTAAGAGTGGGGTGGTGAAATCTCCTACCACAAATGTATTTTTTCCAGTTTTTGTTTTCAGATTTAATAGTAGTTGTCTAATTGATTTTGGTATTCCTTCCTTTGGTGTTTATACATTGATGAATGTTAAGTCTTGGTGCACCACTGCCTCTTCAGAGAAGTCTGTTAGCCTAATTGGGGTACCTTTATAGGTTATCTTCTTTTTCCCTTGCCAACTTCAATATTATCAAAGTTTGAACTCTTGAAAGTTTCACCAATACATGTTGGGGTGTCTGTCCTTATTTGGGTATGCTGGAATTCTTTTAGCTTCCTGGATTTGTACACTTATTCCCTTCTCTAGGTTTGCAAATTTTCTTCCATATTTCTTTAAATACTTTCTCTGTTTCTTTTTATCTGTCTTCCACCTCTGATATTTCCATTGTTCCTATATTGTCTTTTCTCATGGAGTGAGGTAGTTTTGGGAGTGTTTCTTTTTTTCTCTTTCTTCCTCTACCTGTATTCTTAGTACATTTTCATCTTCAGTTACACTGACTCATTGTTCCACTTCATCTATTCTACTTCAGCAACTTTCTCCTAAGTTGTTCATGTCCTGTATTTCTCTTTTGAAGTCCTGAAACTCTATTTTTGTCTTATGTTGAACTTCATTTACTGTCTTCAGGTCATCGATTTCATTTCTAAGGGTATTCATTTTTTAAGACTAGTGCATCCCTGTTTATTTGCTATGTAGTTGATTTTTATTCCATTTATTGTCTTTGCAATTCTAACCTCTGTATTTGATAAGGAGAAGGTAGTGTCCATATTTGTGAATTGGGGTTCTAGAGATTTGTGTTATCTCTGGTTTGTACCATTCACTTGAGAACTCATGTTGCCATTTGTTGGGTTTTTCCTTCTGCCCATTATTAGTTTTGGAACCTAGCTGCTGTAAGTGAAGATTCTTCTGGGTTTTGCTCCTCCTGTTGTCTGCTTTATTGTAATTTGGTTGTGAATATGTGAAGGATGCAAATCTAGCATCTTCACTTTCACTGCCTTGCCAGATCCCCAGATGCACCATTTTACATTTCTAGCTTCATTACATTATGGTCAAATAAGATAGTATATATGATTTCAATTGGTTTAATTTAATTGGGACTTGGTTTTCATCCTAGTGTGTCATCTTCCTAGACAATGTTTCATGTTCACCTATGAGAAATGTCCAATCTGCTGCTGTAGGGTGGAACCCACTATTTTTAAATTTCTTCTTTTTTGATTCAGAATTTCTTTGGTTGCTGTAAACCTTTTCCAGAGTTCCCACAGTCAATTCTGACAGTTTTTTACTCATTTTTTCTAATTTCTCTGTGGCAGCCTATGGAGCTACCTATCTCACCATTTTGTTGACTCTTAGTATTTAGTTTTTAAAACAAATGTCACAGTATCCCTTTACTAGCCTAAAATAAAATAAAATATAAAGGTGAAATAATTTAGTGTATTGGAAATTGTTAAAAATCAGTATAATACCTTAGTAGTAATATAAAAGAGAAATTAAAGGAAATAATTTATTTTAAAAACTTATGTGGATTTCAGTGTGTAAGTAAATGCATATGACATTGGAAGGCATAATGAAATAGTGATATATTTGTACCATTTGAAATGCAAAAGTAGGTAAATTTTTAGCTTCCTTCCAGAAAATGGGTATAATTGTCATAATTTAATCCAGAAGCTTTCTTAAATATATTATTTACATTATGTTTGAGCAATTAACTCTTGTTATAACATTGACTGGCTTGTTTCTTACCCATATCAAATAAAATAATCTCTATATATAGATATCTCTCTGTAGACGTGTGTGTATCGTACATTATCTGCCTGTCTGATCTATCTACAAACACACAATTATGGATCTTCTTACGTCTGAGTTGTGCTAAAAATAACTAAGATAATGTGTTTAAAAATTTAAATGTGTTTATAAAAATCTTTTTTGGTTTTATATATATATATATATATATATATATATATATTTCACATCTTTGTATTCCCCAGGGTTCACCGACCACCTCCCCTTCCTGATCACTCCCACCCATTCTCCCACCCCCAGTTGTGTACTTTAATTTGGTTGTTAGCTTGTTTTGACTTTTCCTCTTGGCCTTTTGTTTGTTTTCCCTATATCCCATATATTAGTGAAACCATTTGGTTTCTATCTTTTTCTTTGACTTGTTTCTGTTAATATTATTTCTTTTAGGTCCATCCATGTTATCTCAAATTCACCAAATCTGTCCTTTTTAATTGATGAATGATATTCCATTGTGCATATATACCACATCTTTTTCATCCATTCATCTGTTTTGGGACATTTATGTTGTATCCATGTCCTTGCAATTATAAATAGTGTAGCAATAAACATCTGGGTACAGGTGTCCCTTTGTATAAATATTGAGGTCTCCTTTGGGTAGATTCCCAGAGGAGTGATTGCTGGGTCAAGTGGTAGTTCCATTTTCATTAATTTGAGGGTCCCCCACACTGCTTTCCATAGTGGCTGGACCAGCTTACATTCCCACCAGCGATGTAAGAGTGTTTCATTCTCTCCACATTCATGTGAGCACTTGTTGCCTGTTTTTTTGATGTGGGCCATGCTTACTGGTGTAAGGTGGTATCTCATTGTGGTTTTGATTTGCATCGTGGATTGGAAGAATTAACATCATCAAAATGGCCATCCTACCAAAATCAATCTACAGATTCAATACAATCCCTATAAAAATTCCAAGGACATTCTTTAAAGAGACAGAACAAAAATTACTGAAATTCATATGGAATAACAAAAGATCTTGAATATCAAAAGCCTCCTGGCTAAAAAAAGAACAGAGGTATTACTTTCCCAGACTTCAAATTATACTACAAAGCTATTGTAATTAAACAGCATGGTACTGGTACCAAAACATACAGTCAGTGTGGAGGACCCTCAAACAATTGAATGTGGACTTACCATTCGACCCAGCAATCCCACTACTAGGAATATACCCAGAGAACATGAAGACATTAATTCAAAAGGACACATGTACACGCATGTTCGTTGCAGCCCTGTTTACAGTTGCAAAGAATTGGAAACAAACCAAATGCCCCCAAACGGATGATTGGCTAAAAA